>JALIRR010005063.1:22500-31702 GCA_023091755.1 Montipora sp. Colony 1 RG-2022 | reverse complement strand
GACAAACAGGCTGACGCTCGACCTGCCCTGAAAGTGACGCCATATTGACTAGTTCACGACTAGTGCACCGCAAACGCAGCATCCAATGAGAAGAGAACTTGACTGGTGCACAATCGTGCTCAGCCAATGAAAGAGACTTTTGACTAGTTCACAAGAAACAATTGAAATTTTGCACTAGTGCACATTTTGAGCAAAGGTCTACGGAGGGGGTAGGGGCAAAGGTCAGGTCAGGCGGTCACAATGGAACGCAAGGTGCTGGTCCGCTGGAGGCTGGCAGAAAATGCAGTGCAGTTGAAGTCTGGAATTAACAAATTCTGTTCTGTATTACAATGAAACACCTGCGACGAATTTACATCTTCTAGCATGATTTATTTTTCTTAGTATTTTTTTATTGTTAGATATTTTGACTAGTTTCTGGAAACTAGTTGCACTAGTCTGTATCCAGCCCTGCCTAAGTTGCCTGAATACTGTGGCTCCATGAAATAGATACGTTTTTTCGAAGGTTATCCATGTAGTACTTTTACTTCAACAGAGATATCTGTTACAGTGTCATTTTTAAGAGCCATCTTATTCCCACGTGAACGATCCAAGAGATATTATCTCACGGTAATGAATGTGTGCAAGTAATTAGAAGGGATACGGTTGCAGTTATTAAAGCATGGGCAGTCTTTTGGTTGACCCGGGAATCGAACCCACCAATAAGGCCATTTGAGGCAGTGGTACAATAATCAGAAGTGGGATGTCAGGGGAACAGTAGAAGAGCAAAGAGAACCACAGAAGAGCTTGGAAAGCCCACTGAGGACCAAGGAAAATGGACCAAGGACCAAGGAAAATGGCTCAAAAATCCTAACCCTAACATTTGTCTTCATTTGCGTTAATCGTTAACTTCAGTTTACAATGTCCCCAATTAGTGCTCGAGCGCTAGAACGACTAGACACTTAAATAAACTTCCTTTCCTTCCCATTTTTTTACCACACCATAACTCACCTCTCTGACAGTGATTTCTGGCTTTTGATTGGTTGAGGCTCATCTGACACTGTTGTTTGAATTGTTAGCCTCTTCTTCGTTGGTGATGGTGTTCCTGTGGCAGTGGCAGCTTCCACAGGGCTACTTTTACCATTCTCTGATTTCTTACTGCTCATCCAATGATCTACCATGCGACTTGCAGCTGCAACCAAAACAGCATTTTTGGCCTTACTGGCATACTGTGAACTAATTAACAATTAGACCGTAGCCCTTGCGGGCTATGGGTCAATAGCCCACGAGGCGAAGTCCAATGGGCTATTGACCCGTGGCCCTTGAGGGCAAAGGGTCTAATTGTTTTAGTAACACCCAACTAGTCGGACAGAATGGGCAATAATAAAGCTGAGGGTCTCCAGGATGGTTTGCAGGGGCATTGCCATGTGCTTTGGCTCGAGTTGCTTTTTTGCTTGCTTGCTTTTTTTTCCTCCCTCCCTCCATCTGCCCCCCTCCCTCCCCTCCATATTTTGGGGTAACATTCCACACACTAGTATTTCTCAGTGATGTGTTTACAGGTGCCTGGGAGGTGGACTGTTGCTCCGCTGAGGAGATCGCTGCCTCCTCTCTTGCTAACTTTATGGCACCTACACGTATCCTCCAAAATACTGGCATTCCAAGCAAGAAAGAATGACCACTCGCCAAAACGCTAAGTCTGTAAAAAATCCACAAGTCACTTATTTCTAATACCTGTAGATTTGCGTTTAGCACCAACTGGGGTTTGTGTGCTTGGTGAGGGCGATGTGGCTGACTCTGGCCCATCAGTGGCTGCCATATCCATTGCTGTCTTCTCTCTCACACTCTGTAAATTTGCAGGAGCATACCGGTTCATTTTTGCCAATTTAATGCACCCACCACTGACAATACTGATTACTTTCTGCACAATTACCCCTTCAAAGCAAACAGGTCTCACATACAGTAAGAAACCTTGTTACCGTCAAATAACCACTCAGTACTATACATGGTGAAGGCAACATTCTCTTATGAACTGGTATGCATTCCTTCACTGTATTTCGCTGCCAGCCTTTCTCCATTTCCAAAGTACAATTTTACTTTACAAAATGCACTCTAAGCTAAACTGGGAAGATTACAACACTTTCAATAACATCCAACACGAGACATATCCATCTCACTTGCTGCTTTGACCAAAAAGTCCATTTTTACTTTGCTTTGGATTTCAAAACTATGTTATGTGACCCAAATTTTAAGCCTTGATTTTAAAAAGACAATTCTGTTTTAAGTGGAATATTCTGATTCATTGGTCCCCCATTACTAAGTAAACTTAAAAATCTTGAGAGAGCTGGCTCGATGAGAAATGACGTCAAAGACTCAATAGTTTAAGAAAGTAATGCAGGTGTACACAGCTGAATTAATATGCAGCACAGGACAGTCTTCCAGAGTTTCAAACTCGTGTTTTGCATTTATAATACGCTGAGTTTACACGCTGAAATTTTAAGTTAGTGAGTAAATGACATCACTTTCCCTAGCTCCAAACCTCAGAGGTCCAGTTGGTCAGTTTTGAACGTGAGTTATGGCGGACCATGAAATCCAAAACTCCAAAACACTCAAAGTAAACAGCCTTTGGATAAAAATCAAAGCTCAAAATTTTGCCAGTCAAGTGTTGAGCAATCACACTTTTAAAATCTGAAGTAAAAAAGGAAATGATTTTTTGATCATAGTTGTCCTTTAAATACACACTAGACAAAAAAGAAGCTTACATGATACCTGGGCGTGCACTTCTTTGCCGTGCCTCAAGATGGCAATTATATCACCCATCACAGTAATACCCATGTCTCGTAAAATCTCCTGAAATACAAAGAATAAAAAACAAAGAAGTCCTTCAAGTACTGTACAAAACATTCTTCTTCCTATATTGTTTTTCTGTGTTCTGGATACCCTTCAAAAAAAGCACCTTCCACTCTGCCATTTTTGTACCCCTGTCCATTTTGCTAAGTACACTGTGATTATTTTCTCTTGGTCGCCTCATTTCTCTCGTCATCATCATGACGATCCACCCACATTGATGCACACAAACACAAACACACAAAAGCCAGGCCAAAGAAAATGCAAAAATGGAAGGAGAGATGGGAAGACCACCAGTGACACATGAAGCGATGTTCTTACCACATTATGAAGTCAACTGTGATCTATTACTGATTCACAGAAGCACTGCATTAATTTATGGAATCTAATAGTATTATTTTTGTTAATTTCAATATTGATATGACTAAAATCTACAGTCCATAATCATCTTTTCAATTTTCATGGATACAAAAAAACAAAATAAATGCAAACCTTTGATAAATCTGGTAACATGTCTTCTTGAATCCTATTGTCATAAAATATTACTGCATAACTGATTTCAAAAAGAGAAAAGAAACAGTGTGAGGATAATATAAGAGATCAGACTGAATGATAATAATGATAATTTTATGATTATGATGATGATTGTTATTATTATTATTATTATTACTATTATTATTATTATTGTTATTATTATTATTATTATTATTATTATTATTCTACAAATAATAATACGAATTAGATGTTGGTTTGTAATAGATTTAACAATAACATTGATGATGATTATAAAACCATTACTCGACGTTTCGACGCTCTCAAGCGTCATTTTCAAGAGTTGTAAAGTAACTGTTACCATGACTTCCACGAGGATTTGCTAACATTATTTATTCAAACTGCCAAGTAACAGTTACTTTACAACTCTTGAAAATGACGCTTGAGAGCGTCGAAACGTCGAGTAAAAGTTTTATAATCATCATCAATTTTATTGTCAAATAATAATAATAATAATAATAATAAGTCTCACTCCCAGGGGTCAATGTACTAACAAAATAATAAACTTATGGAAGGCTCAACCTTAGCTTGGAACAAGTGCTCTTCCAATTGGGGGCATTGCAAATCAAATCAAGTCGCATCAAACTACGAGAAGAAACTGGAGCAGCTGGAGAAAATTCCCTTGAAGTAGTAAGAGTAGAAAACTAACAAAATCAACATAAAGTCAAGTAATCCTGAGTCAAAAATTGAACCTTCTACACACTCGTGAAAGACCAACCCTACTCCCACTGGAGCAGATTAGACCTCTAAGCACTTAAAGCAGAGGAATGAGAATGCACTTTGGTGCAGGAGTTTGTGCATTTGCACTGTACCAGCACGTCGGGTCAAAAAACAGCTACATGTACTAAGGAAAAAATGGTGCCTTTGCACTGTCATCTGAAATTTGTTGGACTTTCTAGTTTTCTTGGAGAATGACTACAAAGCCTTGCGGCCATCCTTCAACAATCTGATGTGCACAGGCAAGCCCTGTGGGTGTTACAGATCAAATATGTTGTTCTAAAAGAGAGATTGCGGAGTTACAATGTATCAGTACCCATTTTTGTAGTCCATGATACCTGTAGTTTCTAATAGCCGGTAATCTTGTCGACCCTCACCCTGGATCTGCCACTGGTCTCCCCGCTTGTTTGAGTAGTTTATGGCAGCTAATTTATCAGTCAGTCTCAGACATAAAAGAATCCTGAGAACGTTAATCCGCTGTTTGACATAATTATTTACAGTGCATAGCTACATGAAAGACACATGTTAGAAGACTTCATGTAAAAGTCCAAGAACAAAAGAAGAGATACCATTTCGTTCAACAGTCATTTGAATATTTACATGGTAAAGGCTGGATATGAGTATATTAAGCCATCGGATTTTATACTATCATTCTGGATTTAACATCCACGTAATCCCAATGATTCTTTGCATATTTGCATATTCAAAAATTTCCACTCTGGAGAGAAGATTTGAAAAGTTGAAGATATGCACGCTGAACTTGCTGGACACATGTGGACAGAAGCTGCAAAGAAAAAGTTGCGGATTCAAAAATATCCAGATGTGTGTTGACAGGGCCTAAGGCGTTTTCGAATTTTATTTGCCCGTCCACACAAATGTCCTAAAATGCTGAACTCCACCTGCAGTGCATGCACTCACTATGATATCATGAACCTCTGATGTCACCACATTTGAAAACTCCGTTTTCACCCATCCACATAAATATGATGGATAAACATCCAATTCCAAAAATCTTTATTTTTGAAAGAGGCATAAGTTGTGCTCATCTATGTTCTTAACCCCTTGATCTCTGGTAGTGAGAGAGATTTTACTCTGTCTAATTCCAGACAATTTTACTTGTTAACTGGGGGCATTCCTAGAGTGTTTGAGGTGTCAATATTAACGGGTTAAATTTAGTTATTTTTATAGAATTGGTGATATTTGGAATCTTTTACTGGAAAACACTTGTAGAGCTCCAAGCTTAAGTTCTTTTAAAGAGCAAGTTAAGAGGTTTTAATGAAAAAGTATTTTGCTTCATCATGTTAATAATAATAAGAAGAATGATAATAATGACAATAATAATAATAAATAATAATAATAATAATAATAATAAATAATAATAATAATAATAATAATAATAATAATAAGGCATAGATAAACATATTAGCAAAATACCTGGACATATTTCAATCTCCGAGCTACAGGAAATAACCTTATATTTTTTTAGTTAGTGTAACGTACAGACGTGAATGTAATGGTGATTTGAATTTCATACATTGGCCTACATATATTTTTCACTCGTACAACGCATGTATGCCAATGTATTGTAATAAATAAATAAATAAATAAATAAACCTTGCACGTGAATTAAAGTGATTTTCATTATTATCAAGACCCGATAAAAAAAAAAAAATTTCCGAAAAGACCGGATCGATACTGTGATCAATGATAAATGTATATGATTCCCAGCTTACCTGTTTGCAGGTCCGTTTGGTACGCCAGCTTGTATGAAGAACTTCGTCCACTTTGTGACTATAATATGAAGAAAAGAGGACTCAAATTATCTTCAAGACGATCATAACCCGACAGGAAATGCATGATCCCTACCTTGAACACTCATTTTCCGCGGTTAACCGGCGATCGGAGGTTCAAGACGCTATCTTTCTACAATTTACATGTATTCTGTTGACACCAAAGCCAGCGACCGAATGGAGACGCATTATGGGATGTGAAGTTTAGATTTCACGTCGTATAGGTCGAAACGAACTGTCTTTATAATACGCTTTGTCGAGCTAAAAATCCCAGCAACCAGGCCTGGGTTGCTTGAAGGGATTTATGAAATAATGACTATTGAGAAGTACTGAATCATATTGGTCAAAGGTTGACCTTGGTTTAGTAGACCAATCCTAAAGATCAAATTTACCTGGCTTTTTCATTCAAGCTAAGATAATTCCCCGAATATTTGTTAATATTAAACCTGGAACCGCCGCATCTCACTAAAATGTAACGAAGTCAGGAAAAAAACACAAAAAAGAAACAAAAAAGAACAAAAAAATTCTGATATATTCATGATTACTCAACACTAAAGAAGAATCCTCACCCTATGTTATGTAGTGTGCTCTACTTAAGCAAGAAGACAAATCATCGGGTGAGGAGGCTTCTAGGCCCGACGTCATCGTGGAGATTTATGAAGCTTTAATCCTTGCACGAGTTTCCATTTGCCTTATTGGTGTAATAAATTACAATTCTCAAAATTATGCAACGGTTAACATACACCAATATATACTTTGCCAACCTCATCCTCACCCTATGTTATGTAGTGTTCTCTACTCAAGCGAAACGACAAAACATCGGGTGAGAAAGGCCAACGTCGTCGTGAAGATTTAAATCTTTGCACGCGCTTCCATTTGCCTTTTGATGGAATAAACTGCTTGGCAATTCATGCTTGCGAACAAAGAGGAACAATTGTCAGTAAATTACACTGGGTTTGCAGTTTCTAGCATCCCATGAAGTACAACCTCTCTCTGGCTTGTGTCGCCATATTATTTTTTTCCGGAAACACGATGATGACGTCATGGCGATGGTCGGAAAATTACGATTTCTTGGCTCTACTTCACCCTATGTTATGTAATGCTGACCACCGACAAAAATATAAGGATTTGTTTGGGAATCCCAATAAAAAGCTTCAGAAGATAATTATATGAAAACCTTCTCAATTAAAAAGCCTAACCTTATTGCCAACGTGGGTAACTACCTTCCTGTGTGGTTATTTTCCAGATCCGACGCGATTTGAGCCATTTCTCAATTTGGTTGTCAACGGTTATAATAAAATCCCAAGGCTGAAAACCAAATTCTCAGGTTCCACCAATTTGAGTCAAATATTCCTAGATAAACTGTTCCCACGGTCACAATTCCACATCACAATCAATTGGCAAAGATTGAACTTTCATCTCAACCCAACATCAACGCAATACAAGTCCTGCGAGCGACCTCAGGCGGTAATATTGCACGAAAACAGCTTTCTAAACGTACGCTTCCACACAACAGTGGCCACGGCTTCGACCGTTGATAACGAACTGACCCTTACCGGGGTGGCAGACCGTAGTTTTGTCAACCGCAAATTTCTTTATTCCCCTGGGTCCAGACATGACTGCGTTGACTCAAGCTTTCAAGGAATTAACATGCAAGTAAACTCTGTTCTCGTAGGATATTGCGCTTCGAATATTTTGTGGCTGGACTTACTGAAGCCAGTGAAATTTAATTATTTGCATCTGAGAGAAAACAGTCGTGTCGGTAGACCGAGGTGAATAAAAAAAATTGCGGTTGACAAAACACGGGAGGAAGTTTTATTTGCATAAGTAATGTTAATTCCTTGAAAGCTTGATAAATACAGTTACGATCGCGAAGAGCCTACTACGTGCAAGTCCTATTAAGGTCGGTGTCTACTATTGTTATTGCGCATACGTTCTGCGCATCTCGAGATACTCGGATTTCCTACCGATGATGTTTACTAATACAGGGATATTTTTGCGCGGCTTAAAATTATGCAGAGAAAGTAGATCTTAGTAAGTACTATTGGTATCCAAAAAGAAAATTGGGGGTAACCGTGTATTTTTCAGAGATAATTTTAAAAGCTTCAATTTGAGAAAGAACGCTATACATGGCTTTGTATTTTAAAGCTTTTTACAAATATTATTCATGAATTATCTTTGAAAAATGCCTGGTTACCCCCAATTTTCTTTTTCGATTTCGATAACACTTGCTAAGATCTACATTTCCCGCATAATCGTAAACAGGGGAAAAAATACCTTTGAATCATAGGTAGGCACCGTCCTCAAAGCCTGCTGGATCGTTGTCAATGACGACCTCAAAGTCGAGCGCTGGATGGGAGTCCAATAAGTTCAAAATCCTGCTTGCTGGCAGTGAAGAGCGGGTATTTTTTCCCAGGAAAGTTAAATATTAAACAAGATTGACGTAGCGACACTCAGGTAATGTTAAGCACACTGTACGGTGAGTTTTCTTTGAAACCGTCGTTGGCTACTCTCGGCTATAGGGGTAGTTTGGAACAGTTTGTTATATCGGAAATGACGTGGATATACCGGCCGGATGCAGTGTTATGTCTATTTATAAGATTTTGCGGGATCTAGTGAACTCTAGTATGTAGTGTGACATCAGATAAACATTTTTTTGAAGTGAAAGCAGCGACGCAAGGGAGGGTGAAACACCAGTGTAGCAACAAAAGAAAAATTGCAAGTGAGAAACCATTCTTGTTATTAATGTGGGTGAGTGAAAACCGGTATCCAGCTGCAAAGGTTCGAAATTAAAAGTGTTGTGAATAATGCGGCCGGTGACCTCCAGTTCTAGGTAGCTAACATGAAGATTGTGAAGCGCTCAATTACTTAAAAGAAAAAAATTGACATCGGCGGATAGTTCTCGTACAAAGAACAACTGAATTTGGTCATTTCCAACATACTGCTGCTGCAAGTTGACCAAGTTCTGCACCGGCGATTTCATCATGTTGTCGACTGGCAAGATCATTAAACAATAAATACCTTATTCATAACATTTCCAGAAGGTTGAATCCAGCATTTTCACTCTTTATCTGCATTGTATTTGCGTCATCACGTAGAACATGGGCTGTAAGTTTCTAAGTCAGCAAACGAATTTAAATGTGTCACACTGAAGCTCCCAACACAGCACCCATCAATTTGATTGCTCCACTGCTTGTTATAAATTCGGATTTTCATCGAATTCTGTAAGATGTGAGTCTGTTTGAAGCCTCTCGCTACTGAACATCTTCCCCTCAATGGGCTGTGTTTATTTGTTGTTGTTGTTGTTGGTGGTGGTGGTGTTG
>JALIRR010005063.1:2500-15000 GCA_023091755.1 Montipora sp. Colony 1 RG-2022 | reverse complement strand
TCTCACCTATCGATGCTTCCGAATTTGCTCCTCTCCATCTTTATTACAGGCCGCTATTAAAAATCTGAGAAAGCTCCTGTTGCAAAATGGTTATCCTCAAGGCGTTATCACATTCAACATTAACGATGTATTGAACAAAAATAAAATAAAAACAAATCAAATAACCCTGTTCAATCTACAGTCCCCAAAAAAGATATCTTAATCGTGTTACCCTACTTAGGTCTTCACAGTAACCAAGTCACGAAACGTCTGAAATCCTCCGTATACAATTTCTACTCTTTCGTCAATCTAATGATCATATTCCAAAACACACGCCGCATCAAATCCTTTTTTCCATACAAAGATCGCTTGAACCGATCTCAGAGATCCAAGGTCGTCTATAAAGCTGTCTGCTGGAACTGTGATGAATTCTACATTGGCAAAACAAAACGAAGACTCCATGACAGAAAAACAGAACATTTCAAGGCCCTAGCTAAAAGTGACCATTCATCAGCCATTGCTGATCATGTGAAAACCACTGGCCACGACATTAAATGGGATCACTTTAGCGTCCGGAAAAACTGACTTTCACTGGCCACTATAAGAGAGTTTAAAGGGGCGTTTACACGACAGTGGAAAAACGGTTCCAATCATTTTTGTAAAGAAACAGTGAAACTTTATCCGTTCCGCTACGGGACCATAGGCGCCTATGGTCCCGTCGCGGAACGGATAAAAGTTCACTCGTGCCATTTTTCCACTGTCGTGTAAACGCGCCTTTATGAGAAACGACGAAGTCTACTACTACGACAACACCACAAAACAAAAGTATCATTGGTTAAAAGAGCATAAATAATCATCCTGCACGTGCAGCACAGATTGTAGCAATTATGTTTGCGTACCTCGACCTCTGCATAATGACGACGTGAAATCACCAAATTTGAGGTTTTGAAGGCAACGTGAGCACGCACCAGAGAATCTTTCATACTATGTTTTCACTCTGAAACCGCTCGTACCAATTTATTTTTAGGGTACTTCGCCCATATTGTAAGACATGAACGAGACTGAATAATCGCGAGAGACTTTTGATAGAGCCAACTTATATTTTGAGGTGTCGTTTCTCGTCCGATACTCGTCGACCGTGGCCGTCGTAGATCTTAGAAGTCCTTATTATGTTTTTGAAGAACGACGCGTTTACAGACGCAAATTTTGCAGCTGCTTACAACAAACATAGGTAATAGCCCGCCACATCGAGCCCGTTGCTGTAAAGGGCTGGCTACGCAATACGCGGAAAAAATGAATTCAAGATGGCAAAGTATCTTAAGTAGCTGGCTACGCGGTACAGTACGCAGAAAGAATTAAATACAAGCTGGCTACGCGGTACGCGATACACAGAAAGAATTAAATTCAAGATGGCGAGGTATGTTAACTACCTGACCACGTGGTACGCGTACGCAATGTTAAAAGCGTGCTTAGGCCTAATCACTGAAACGAGCGCTTAGGCTTAATAAGTAAACGAGTGCTATTTCCTGCACACGATTTCGTGCAAAGTGTAGTCAGCCAAACCGTAAACTGAAAGCTAAAATGTTAAAGAGGGTTTAGGCCTAATCACTGGAACGAATGCTTAGGCTTAATTAATCAGTAAAGGGTCAGTAAACGAGTGCAGTTTTCTTCACACATTCTCGTGAAAAGTGTAGTTAACCAAATAGTAAATTGAAAGCGAAAATGTTAAAGAGTGCTTAGACCTAATCACTGCAACGAGCGCTATTTTCTTGACACAATCTCGTGAAAAATGTAGTTGATCTAACCGTAAAATTCACAATTGATCACTTATACTTAAGTCGCGAGTCACGCTTTAAGAACGAGGAATACTGTTTTGAATAAATTACCTGCTTCAACTTGAATTTATTAGTTTCTGCGTACCGCGTAGGGTATTCTGCAGTTAAGCCGGTAAGAGAGTGAAAAGTTCGCATCAGGCCTTTTTCATATGATTTCGAATGATTTCGTATTTCTGACTTGAACAGAAACAGCCGACCGTGACAACAGGAAATGGGACGTCATTGCCATAGCAACTCAAGTATTGATTTAATTGTAATCCTCTTGTCCAAACAGGATCGACTACTTTTTGAAGTGTATTTTATTTAAACGATTAAATGAAGTCCTAGTCTTGTTTTTGCATGTTTGATGTATAAAGGTTGTCGATTAATTAACATAGACATGGTTACTATCAAACAACATTTCGAACGGACAGTTGGAATTCTGAAACGTTATTTTACTACTTGAAAACCGCCCGTTCGTATTTACTTATAGGATTTTTCCCGCAAACGAGATGCAAAAATCGCGCAAGATTTTATTTAAACATACAATTGTACATAGTACGAACTGTTAGACACGAGGAATGTACGTGTCGGTCACTACCCTGCTTGTGAGGGCGGGTAAAGGAATTGAAGGCGTGAGCTTGCAATGGAGGAGAACACGATGTTTTCATTGAATGAAAATTTTTTCCATGTTTCCCATTCATTCTTTTTTTTCACCTTACGTGCACAGCCAACTTAACCGCATTTTTAGAATAGCATATTGCTATATTTTATGGTTTTTTGGTTAGAAATTATTGACAGATATGGCCAAATTTTCCCTCCCCACCCCAGACGAAGCTCTTTTAATCCTGTGAAAACCAGCGAGCGCGCTAATTTGATTGGTTGACAACATGTCCTTTATATGCACTCAGTGTATTTGCTTTTCGAAATGTCCACTGGAATTCAGGTATGTCATTTTTATCGCGGATGCTATTCTTTTTAGGAGAATTTAAAGGAAGAAACCGTCAATATCTTGTTCTCGATTCCAAGTAAAGAAATCAAGGTAAGTTAGCTGTAAATCATTCATTTTTTTTAGCTTCTATTTTTGCATGAGGGCGTGTGGCATCTTGTCTGCGAAACCTGTTAAACAGATTGGTCACAGAGAGCTTTCCACGTTAACACAAGTAGACAGCCACATGGCGATTATGGTGAATGAATATTTGAGCCAAGTTTCAAGAAATTGCTTTTCTTGGTTTGAATTTTTTACACCTCTGAGGTGGAACGACCTTTGCTCGACCCAAGAATTAAATCGGCTACGGATAATTTCGACGTGTTGTTCTGTGTGACACGTGTAAACTGCACAAACTATCGTAGTGGTCCATAAGGTTAAAAGTATTTAAGCCCAATCAAGAGTGACTAATTTTAGCGAGGCAGTTCCGTAAAATAGGTTGGATGTAAACTATGGCTAATGTCAAATTCTTAAATAAGGATAGTTTTAATTTCCTTGGCAAGGACACAATGTTTGATGATTGCTCTCGTGATAAATGCAACGTGAAAAATGCGTGATGTGCTTCCATAGTGAAATTACTGAATGCTGGGAAATGACCTCCATAAGGTACCATTTATATATGTAGTTTATGTATCAGGTGTGCTTTCTTGTGGAAAGTTCAGAGCACTTTGCATTAGTAAACGACGCCACAGGTAAGCTTACATGACCCAAATGTGTGGACGCTGCTTTGCGGTCGGTGTTAATAGCTCTGATGATTTTACCGGTATAATTGAGCTCTTTCACCCGCTTTCTTCTGATCTGGTCCAGTACCGAATTACACGATTACACGATTTGTTATTGAAAACGAAGAGGTAGTGTTTTCTTTTTGAAAGTCCTTATCTGATTCACGCCATTTGCAAGGGCGCTGCCTTCCTTTGTGAAGCAATATGTAAGTCTACACATATTGTCATGGTCGTCTTGAACAATATCGCATTAATTCACAGTTTTCTTTTTATGAATTACGTGGATTCCTTTCCACTTATTGATGTTCTGTACTTGTACAAATGCATGTACCGGCAACCTATTTCCTGACCATTGTTATTGACATCCTAGTAGACTCGATATCTGTTGTTAGCAGTTTCTGATTAAATTTTATAACATTGTATTTCAATACTGCTTTCCTTGCTCAAATATTACAGGAATGTTATTAGCGATTGAACAATCAAGTTGATTATGTAATGCCTTGCAAGCCTTTTTTAAACTTTGGTTTTGTAAGTTCAACACTGCACCAACATTGTAAAGATCTCAGGCTTGCCTGAATCTGGTACAAGCATGGAATGTATATTTTCTAGGAATTCTTCCATTAATTAGCTGCTTAGCCCACTAGCTGGGACAATCACTTGACCTATTCATCCCAGAAGCATCCCCATTGAGGAGTAGAATATTTTTGTCTGGCATTGACAGAGGAAGATCTTAGAGCCTCACTCTCAGGGATGTAGGGAAGCAGGGTTGTGGCATTGCTGACACTGGCCTTCCATTGTGACCCAGGATCATTTCCTCGTCTCAAAACAACATCATCAAGTTTTTTGATTCATCCACTCTTCCCCAAGATATTCTTTTACAGGACTTTAATTTTTCCTACTCTTTGAAAAGCGTGAGAACCATGTGATGAGTGCATTCTGCAATTGTTTTTTTTCTAAGTTCATTTTTGAAGCAATTATGGTGAAAAATAATAATTATCATTATTATTGTATATATATATATTAGGAAAATGGCAACATTCAAAGTTCATAGTCCAAATGTCCAGTACACAAGTGACTTCATTGAGAGCAGGTACATCTATGAAACAACAAAGGTGGACTGTAACTCCAAAGGTGGATATATTGTACATCCTGTTGAGAAGCAGTATACCTTCAGAACTGAAAGACGAGTTCCCAAAGTGGGATGCATGCTGGTAGGATGGGGAGGTAACAATGGGTGCACCATAACTGCTGCTGTGCTTGCAAACAAGTTGGGTTTGTCTTGGGACACAAAACATGGTGTAAAGGTAACATTTCCTCTTTTTTGTGCATGTTTCCGTGATGTGTATCCCAACTGTAGAAGATATGTCCCAAGGCTGCTGCCTAATGGTCGCCCGGTCACCTGGGGCACCTTGCTTGCGAGCGCAGGTGACCAAATTTCTGAACAAGTAGCCCAAATGGGTGCCTAACTTATCACAAAGTTATTCATCCTCACTTTTAATTAATTAATTCTGGGTTCTTGAAAAAATGATTCGGCCTACTAACTTTTAATGTTGGAAGCCCAAAGGGATCCGGAAAAATTTTCTTAGGCAGCAGCCTTGTGTCCAGGTTTGCACACAATTGGGAAAAATTACGAATTTGGGAAAAAAATTGCAAAAGTGGTAACAACTGAAAAGATGGAGAAGACTAGTCCCCAACAAGACTCGCCTTTTTTCAAATTTTTGCAAAAAATCATGAGTCCTAGTTGGGGACCTGTCTCCTTATTTTCAGCTCTTACAAATTTTGCAGCTGCATGCAAACCTGGACATAAGTGAAGTGTAGCATTCAAGGAAAGTGCATCTGAAGCAACCTATGGTGGTCCAAAAGTCTACTCTTTCAAATGGGTGATTCAAATGTTTGATTAAAAAGTCTCTGGGCTTGTTCACACTGGCAGTTTGCAGGAAAAGCATAAAAAATACAAGGCATTTGGTTTTATGAACAATGTCCACCTTGAAGACATGGTATTTTTTCAATGGTGACTTTAAGGTACTCGGAAAAATCTGATTGCCTCTTTGCCAGATCTAGAGTCGATCTGTCACTAGTGATGGAAATGGTCTGAGATTTTACTATCAATCATCGGAAATAATCAGATTGACCCAACCGATCGATCATCGATTATAATCGGAAAATCTATTGATAAAAAAATGTCTGTTTCACCTGTGTACAAGTCGCCATGTTTGTTGTGTACAACATGAAAGCGAGACAAGGAGGAGTTTTGCTTTCATCTACTCTTGTTACCTTTCTGATGACAGTAAATAGATCAAAAAATGTATTTTACGGCCAGCTACTAATATATAATAATTTCTAAGAGAACCATCAAGGTAAGTTTTTTTTCCCATATGAAATACACACTATCAAATGTGAATAAAATACAAAATGCAAAACCTAGCATGGGGCAAGTGTGTTTTGCCGAGTTTAAAATGTATGAAACGTGGGATTATTGCATTTGTCCTTGATCGTTGATTGTCATGATCCATAATCAATATTATTGTTGCGTCCAAATTAATAATCAGAAGGTTGTAGCTTTGATTCCTGCTTAAGGGCATCAGGATTTTTTTCCAAGTACTCCCAGTCACCATAGAAAAAAAATTCATCTCTTCATTTAACCTACCAGGTTTAACAATTCCCATCCATTTATTTCAATAGCACAACAAACAGGGAAAGGCATTAAGTTCTGTGGCGTTACATTAGGTACCTGATTTCTTTTATGCCCGTATGTTGTTTAACACAAACACAAAGCAGTGGACCATGTCAACTCCACGTCTACTCCAAGTAGAACTTTGGGGGAGGGTTCTTGAAAAAGAGTGTGTTTACATTTAGCAGTGCTCGAAATTAAAAAAAAAATCCAGGTTGTCCCTGTTTCAAAAGCCGGGCAACTAAAACTGGAAATTTGGTTGCCCTATTAAATGCTTGGTTGCCCATTAGGAAATCCACTACGGCGCACCGTGTTGAGCAATCACATAAAGGGGGAGCTTGAGTGTTCTAATGTGCACCTGTGGTTTTTTTGTGGAAGTCTGGGTTTTGAGCATTTTCAAAATGGAGTCTTCAATCTCGCCAGCTACATGCATTTTCCTATCGGACAATTTTTTGTCAAAGCTATAGATATTCAAAACACGGGAAAATGCCCAACTGCGGCAAATTAATTATTGTCAACTTCACACTACTATCAGACATTGAGCACAGAAAACCGTCAAGTGAGTCAAATTCTGCTTAAGCAATACATTTTCTGTTTTTGGCTGGGTTGTCCGTTTTTTCTTCGGGCAACCAGCCTTTTTATTTTACCGAAAACTAGTCGCCCAGTAAATTTTCTGGTCGTCTGGGACGACCGAACTACCGCTAATTTTGAGCACTGATTTAGTGCCCTGTAAACACTTGTACTTGGGCAGTGTATCTGGGTTTATAAACACAGCCATTACTTTGAAAGGGCCATTTTGAAAAAGCTGAAAGTTGGCTCTTTAGTTTAAATTAGTCAAGGGCTGGGCCAAGTATGCAAGTGGGCTGAAATGGATACCAGGGCTTCTAACAAAGTGCAGAAAATAATCTCATGAATGTTCCAATAGCAGCTTCTCTTCTCAAACCATTTGAATTTTTTCCTCAAATTCCTAAAGGGAGAACAGGGCTCAAAATTAACAAAAAAATCCAGTCTCAATTTTGTGACAAGATACAAAAATTTAGTAGCAAATGTTATTCGAAAATTTGTTGCACTGCATATGCGCCTGCAATACTTGGGTGTAAAGAAACCACTAAAAGTGATGAATGATCGAAGAAATGGAGTTGTGCATGTGAGAGCACAGCTATAAATAAATTATGGTACATTTACGCAATCTTCAGATTGAAGGGAAATTTAGGGCGAGAAACAAAATAATTTTGTCATTTCTTTATTTATTTTAGCAAAAGTTGCAGCGAAGTGGCAACTGCTAACCCTTTTGTCTTGTAAGAGCAAAGGTGAAAACAAGTCGCAAAGGGAAAAAATTTATTGGTCCCAATCTCGAGCCCTGACTGACAGAGTAAAATCTGTTAAGACTCACTCCTGGGAGTCAATTTAAAATTGAGTAATTTGGTTCTTGTGTGACCAAATTGTGGTGTACTTAACGGTTTCTGAAAGTACTGACAGCCGACGAAAAAGCTTCAGCTATTTCACTTAGAATATGACTTGTTTTTTTCCCTCTAAATTGATGTAACTAAAGACAGATTTTTTCGAACCTAAGATGAATTAACCCATTGACTCCCGGGGTTTGCCATTGATGAGTAGAATCGTCTGGCGTTAGACAGAGTAAAATACTAAGTATGGCTGGTTCAGGCTGGCTCAGGAGTGAAAGGGTGAAAAATTATTATGACAAGAACAAGCAGTTTCTCTACTCAAACCAGATGCTAACTTCAAATTTAATTGAAATCCCAAGTACTGCACCAGCCTACCTTGTCAGAAGCTCTTCCAATGATTGGGGATTAGCGCATTCTTACGCTTTGTGTTTTCCCTGCAGTTTTACAACTTTGGCCATTAGGAATATCAGCCATGTAGTATCATCCCGCTCTGTCCTTTCAATTTCTTACTGTACGCCAATTTGGATTGTTGCTTTGTCCCTAACACAGGGATAATGGTTTGAAGATGCTATCTACTTAAGGAAAGTAGACAGCCATTTTTGACTTTGTTTATAGTGTTAGTCATTGTCAAGCCTGTACACTTTTGTAAGTAGCCAGTGCGCCTCACTCTATTCGCCGGCTAAAATAGCTGGCTGCTGGCTACAACTGACAGTGGCTATTGTCATGTGTCACAGGCCTCTTACTTTAAACGTTTTTTTTTGGTGTTGGTGTTGTCATTGCCTTATCTCCGTAATACCACGGCACTGAGTTGGTTACTTTTCCAAGTGTTTTGTGGTATGTTTTTTGTTTATTTATTTATTTATTTATTTAACTTTTTGAGTACTTGGAGATGATTACATTGTGGTAGAGAAGATGTTGGGGAGGGTGACTTTTCCTGAATGCGACGCTGGTAATAGGTTTTGAGATCGTATTGGCATTGTGGTGGGAGTTGGTTTTTTTGTTCTTGTCCGCTAGATGAGATGATCTTAAAAACTGCGTGTGAGAAAAAAGTGACATAGTCTCCTGACATATCAAACTCATCTCATAAAGAGAACTAGGGTGGCAGTTGAGGCAGAGTCACTTGTCTAGTTGTAATCAGGAGTATGGATGCCTGTGGTCTGGTTTGAACCTTTTAGTTGCTTTTCCAATATTAACGAGGAAGCATTTAAATGATGGTACCAGTGTTCAGGTGAACTTAAACTGGCTTGACAACAACTCTTAAGATCCTTTTTCATCAGAAGAGTTTAAAGGACCCTACTATAGGATCTCCTAAATTTCTTCTGTACAAAACAAATTTTACAACTTGTTTATTATAATTTAAAAAGTCTTCTCTTTTCTTTACAGAAAGCAAACTATGTTGGTTCTCTTAGCCAGTCGTCCACAGTTTGTTTGGGAACTGGTCCTGATGGAGATGTGTACATACCAATGAAAGATCTTCTGCCAATGGTTCACCCCAATGACATTGTTTTTGATGGTAAGTTTTTGATAATCTGATCTGTTAATAGTTGATGAATGTATTAAGATAATTCAGGCTTCATAATTGATGCATACTTCATAACACTGCAGATCCTTGAGTTCCAATTTAGGCCAAGGGTATTGTAGTGTATGCTGCTGATAATATTATGGTTTGGGGATTTGTAATAGGTGAAATGTCAAAAATTAGAATAATAAAAACTATAATGTTAAAAGTTATTGAAGTAACTTATTGTGACCTGTAAACCAATTATTATATAGCCTGGGACCAGGCTCCGCGAAAAGGAACGTGGTGAAAAAAAAATTGGTGAGCGAAGTGAGCCGAGTGGGGAACTGGGGGAGGGAAGGGGTGGCGGAGCCTGGAGACATGCCTTATATGCTGCCAATCCACCCCGAATGCCTGAAATGTCAACAAGTCCATCAAACTGTCAAAAAGTTGACGTCATGAAGGAGTCTTTGCATGAATGCACCCAAAAGTCAACAACACGATGCACATGAGTTTTCGTGCAGGAGATATGCAAATTTGTCACTTGTGCAAATTTTTTTTGGATTTTCAGAACTTTGGTTTCAAAATATTCGACACTCACAAAGAAGCCTGTATCGCTTGCTCAATCTCGACATTCTAGGGCCTAACCCCTGAAGATGTCTTTTTTTTTTCTTGTGAAGTTACACAACGCATTCGTGACTTTCAGTTGTTAACATGTGTGCTTCATCATCTTTCAACATCCTCAGTCTGTCAACATTGAGCACTTTGGCCAATGAGATCATGATACCAAGATCTGGTAGATCATGGATCAGTGGCGTGAAAGGCATGTCTCCAGGCTCCCCCACCCCTTCCCTCCCCCAGTTCCTCGCTTGGCTTGCTTCACTTGTGAATCTTTTTTTCGCCTTGTCATGGAAAGTTGCAATTGAGGCCAAAGGTTTCAGTGGGCTTTACCCTTCCAAGTGGAATTAAGTTTTGTGAAAAACGCTATTGGTAAAAGTAAACCTTTGACTGTTGTTACTCACTGTGCAACCAGACTGGATGGACCTATCCACAAAAAAAAAAAAAATTAATGAATAATTTTGCTTAACCTTAACTGTTTACTAATACCCCAAACTCTGTCAAATCCAAAACAACAGTTCAAGGACAGCTACAAAATGGCCAACAACTCACTAAACAGTTTTCTTGTTTACTTCTGAAAAATTGCCGTTTCAAAAAGCCAAAAAAAAAGCATACAGATAATGCAGGGTCGCATGACCCAAAGGGTACAAAATCAAAACAGGAACCCATCTGCTATATACACAGACATTGCCAATATTGTTATAGCATTTATACATTATACAACAGGGCCTAGTTGTTTAAGGTCAATCCATGTAATTGGGCCCAGAATTACATGTACATTGTACACTTCAATGTTACTAGGAAACGATAGAATACCACACCCTTAAAAAGTAAAAAAAGTAAAAGTGGTGCATTTATATAGCGCCCTTATCACATACGTCTCAAAGGCGCTTTACAATGATCAATTTACCCCCAGCGGACTCGAAGCATGGACATGGAACCCGGGACCTTAGGGTTGGAAGGCAGAGATCTTACCACTGCGCCAACCCCTCCGCTATAGGGGTTGTGTCGCAGCATTTAGCCAATCCACCAACTGGAAACTGGCAACCAAATTAAGCGAAACATAAAAATAACTACTTTGAACATTAAAGGAAGGTTTGACTGGAGATAAAGCAGCAAAATTTATACAAAAGGACCGAGGCATGGATGTGCAAAAATAACAATGGATTGCGGTTTGGGTTTTTAAAAACTGTTCAGCCTAACTGTTTTTCAAAGTTCATCTCTGTTGTTTATCACTTATAATTATTTATGCTTGACAGATACTTTTGCCACAAAGCTTTGGTTTGTGCTGTTTAAAAGTAATTTCTGAGTTAATGTTAGGTTGCATGACGAGAAGGGGCGAGTAAGTGGTAAAACGACACATAATTAACTGCACTGCCATGACGCAGCTTCTTAACATTTTATAATGTGGCATGTCTTAACCACTGATTTATATTTCTCAGGTTGGGACATCTCATCGCTCAGTTTGGCAGATGCATCTGAGAGGGCTCAAGTGTTGGACTGCGGTCTCCAGCGCCAACTCAGACCACATTTGGAGAAACTAAAGCCACGGCCATCCATTTATTGCCCTGACTTTATTGCAGCCAATCAGGCTGATCGTGCTGACAATGTTTTGTCAGGAACCAAGCAAGAAATGTTGGAGCAAATTAGAAGAGACATCCGTGATTTCAAGAAAAAAAATAGCCTCGACAAGGTAGGTCTAGGCTAAGTTTAGTGGGCAGGTGGAGAGGGGCCCCTCTGGGTAGGTGTTGTTGCCATTTTAAAAAGTGATTTTTAAGTAGAAAATACCTTCAATTAACTACTATATCGGAATAAAAAATATATTTATTTTTAGTTTCCTCCTCTTTTTCTTAGGTTATTGTTCTTTGGACAGCCAACACTGAGCGGTTTTGTGATCAGACTGAAGGATTAAATGATACTGCTGAAAACCTGTTGCAGTCCATTGCACGCAATGAAAATGAAGTGTCCCCTTCCACAATCTTTGCTGTCGCAAGCATCTTGGAAAAGGTGACTTCACTATTCATAAAAATTTACCATAATAAGGAAGAGGGTACCTTGAATCAGGGGTTTTACTGGATGCCGGGACCCGGGTACTAGCACCTGTCTATTCTGAGTACAGTACCTGCCTTTGCTCAAAGGAAAGCCAGACTTACTCTATCACAAGGTCCCTTCTACTTTAAAACTCAATGAAACCCCTGCTTGAATGCCTTTTTGGGCACATTTTCATTTCATTTAAGAATCAGAGCACTTCAAAGAGCCCTTCAAAGAGCTACAGGGCTTGAAATTGCAGTCTCACTTACGAGTCGCAAATTTGCGACTTGTTTTCACCTTCACCCTTTCGAAACAAAAGGGTCAGTAGTTGCCACTTTGCTGCTACTTTTGCCGAAAAAAAAAAAAAAAAAAAAAAAAATTAAATAATGGCAAAATTATTGTCTCTCACCGTGAATTTTCTTTTAATGTGAAGACATTGTAATTGTCGCACAATTTAGCTGGGATGTTACGTGCACAATTCCATTCCTTCAATCATTTTCAGCGGTTTCTTTGCACACAAGTAGAATGTGGGCTCATATTTTGTTTTACTAAATCACTGACAACACACTGCAGCACAAACATTTTGTGACTAAATTTTTGTATCCTGTCGCAAAATTGCGACTGGATTTTTTTGTTAATTTCAAGCCCTGAACTAGTGCTCTGATATGAGAACTTTTTCTCTGCATACTCAGATTTTTCCCAGTTAGAAACAATCTTTTTATTCCATTTAAATTTTGTAATGACATACTTTTTTATTTTATTTTTTAAAGTCT
>JALIRR010005062.1:12500-31707 GCA_023091755.1 Montipora sp. Colony 1 RG-2022 | reverse complement strand
TAATTCAAATTATTCCTTTTATTTATAACGGCGAAGAAACAGTTGCCTCAGCCTTATACCGGTGCGATAAACAAGCTACTGTTGTCGAGGTTCATTTCACATAGACCTTTAGAATATAAAGAAATAAATTTCGACAAAAGACTGATGCTGTTAGCTGAATGAAACGAAGACAAGATACCACAATTCACAAAAAGAAATAATCAGCGGCATAATACCTGAATCAATAGCTCTTTGTTCCTCCTATGAAATGATAAAAATGTACTTAATGATTAATTAAGCATACCTTCCTGAGACTAACCATTAAAGATATGGGTATCTATGACATGAATACCCATATCTCAACACAATGATGGCGGCTATTCATGCTGACGGTCAGATTGAGATTGTCTGCCATTTCACATCGAAATTGAAATTCTGAAAATTGCTAATTCTTGAATGCAAAAACTTCTCATGCGTGTCTTGCAATCATCTAAAGGCGACTATCTGCTGTCTGCATATACAAAACTCGTTCAATTTACCCAGATCACTCCCACTAATCTTTGCTTGCGGTTTACGTTACAACATTTTTTCCAAGATATGAACTGAATTAAACAGGAATCTTGGACGACCTACAAGTTGCTAAAATTCTCTTGCTTGCGCGGAATCTTTTTCTCCAAAAATTCGTACTTATGTCGACTAGTCCCTCGCCATTCAGTTCTCGTTTTTCGTGGATTTGTCTAGGCTTTAGTCTTAAGGTCACTTACACCAGATTTATGACATAACGAGCGTAGGGAAGGACGTTAACTGGCAGCGTTTTCGCGGAAAGAAACTGCTGAAAGCGTAATGTGAGGATTAGACCTACCATTTCGCTGAGAAAAGGTAACAATTCTGCTTTGATAAACTTGACTCAGCCCATTCTACTTCCTTCTTCGTTGGAAAAACAACCTCGATAAGAACAGCCTCTTCTCAAATTTCCCGTGACGTGCAAGCCTTTATCTAGAGACGACAATAACCGCAGAAACAAAGGGAAAATGAGCTCCGGTAACCATGGATAACTTATAATTGCATATTTTGAAACGCTTGATTAAAGAAATTAATTTAGGCAGATACAACTATAGTGTCAGTATAGTATTGTTTACACGGTGCGACCTGTCGGCCCGATTTTTGGCGGCGGCTTTGAAAAAAATCGGGCCGACGTAAAAAATCTGTTGCAGTGTCGGCCCGATTTTTTTCGATGCCGCCGCCAAAAATCAGGCCGACAAGTCGCACCGTGTAAACTGGCCTTTATAGTTTTGCCTATGCGCGAGCCGTCAATAGCTGCGGTTACACTAGCCATTTTGCCCCTTTGGTAAGTGGCTTTTCCCACGGGGAAGCAATTTTATGTGTAACCGATCTGCCCAAAGGAAAATTTCCTGTGGGAAATTTCCATGGATACGTCAAAAAGAACAAAAGAATTGCACATGACAGTTTCCAGATGTAAGTCTTATGGTAAACAAAACCCCAAAGCGGCTCAACCAATCACAAGATTGCCGAACGCAAGAAAATGTCCATGCTGTGATGAACTGTGTAAACAACTGCAGACGTGGAAATGCCCAAGCACGCCTTTCTGGCAACAAGTCGGCGTCTAAATTATAAATTGGAGGATTCGCAGGACTGAAAGCGTAACTGAAATCGACGTCTTTGTTGCCTTCTTTACAGTCAAACCAAGTGAAGCGTACCCCTTAAGATTGCATTAATCAAGTGATTATTTGAAACTTGAACCCTTTAATCGTTTTCAGAATGCAATAATGAATTGATTATTCGAATATTGAACTCGCTCGCTCGATCCAAGAATACAGCTAAATTCGCTAACGGCTTCCGTTTTCGAAAAATCAATTCACTGTTACTTTGACTAGTACAAACCTACTAGTCTTTTTCGATGCAATACTGAATCGATTTTTCGGAAACCAAATTAGCCGTATTCTTGGATCGAACGAGCGAGTTATGTTCGAATAATCAATTCATTGTTGCATTCTTGAAAACGACTAGCAGGTTCAAGCTCAAATAATCACTTCATTAATGCAATCTTGGGGGTACGCTCACTTGGTTTGACTGTAAAATGAAGCGATGAATCGCTGAACTTAATTGAGGTGGACAGTTTAAGAGAAGCGCCGATCGTGACAATTACCGAAAATAAGCCAAAGAAAAGTTGGTCTTCAGATGTAGATCTTCGATGTTTACTTTTGTTTTTAGATCCTTAATTTTAATGTATTTTGTATTGTAGTTAGTTTTCAAAAACCATTTAGTGGAAAAACTAATAAATCTCATCTTGTCTTATCTTAAAGGTAAGTTTCCCACCAAAACAGGCCAACGCTTACCTTCCCCTTGGGTAATTTACAAGTGTGTAACCGCAAATGAGGAGTCGATCATAACCCAGGAAACCCAACCCAAGCCGTAACCCCAAGGTTCCCCATGGGCAAGAGGTCTAGTGTAACCGCACCTAATATTTCGTGGTACTACCATCTCACTTTTTTGCGGCCTGTGATTGGTTCTCATGTTGAAATTGACGTCGTTGCACTGAATTGGGTTGCTGACGTACGCAAACAAATACGTTTCGCAGGTAGAAAAAATTGAAACATCGATCAGGCGCGGGTTGATTAGAAAATATATTCCGTATTGGGCTCCGTCGCTTCGCGACTTCACCAATACGGAATATATTTTCTCCCAACTAGCCGAAAATATAATGTGGCATTGCCGTCTCAAAATCGCAGTTTGTTTTTAATATGGCCTACTGACTCTCAATATAATGTTGTATTGCCGCACGCAGTTGATTGGTTATACGTATAGGAGGACATTGTATGAACGCGAGTGCATTTCCTGATTTATGAGCACCAGTGATGTTTTGCAGTTTTGAATTTTTTGAATTTCTGCGTAATTCAGTCCTAATATATATAAGGATTTGTATGAGTTTAATCCCCAGAGCCTCGAGATGATGCTTTTCGTTTAGGAATGAATTTTGGGCTATTGACCAATCAGAAACGCAATATTTTGTTGAGTACATATAATAAATAAGTTATGATATAGATGATGTCATCGTTCTTACAACATTTTTTTTTGTCATCTGTGATATGAGTTCCCCAGGAGCTCACCAAGGGGAGCCCCTATCTCCACAAATTACTTGAGTCAACCCTTTCCAGAGTAAATTTATTTGTAGCAATAACAGGAACATGGATTATTACTCCTTAATTTTGGCGCGAAATTTCAGCGTTAATTTATAATTTCACATGTGAAATTACATTGTTGCCATGGCAATTTTTCATATAGTGCTAAAATGGCGTCCAGGTTTGAAAATTAAGGAGTAATTTGTCACCATGTTATTAATAGCTAATTAAATGGTATACCCGTGAAATTAGGGAATAGTTTCACTTGCGTTTTGTCCAAAATCAAGTAATTTGAATTTGGACAAAACGCGCGTGAAATTATTCCCTAATTTCACGCGTCACCATTTGATTACCCATACGAACAAGTTTTTCCCGCGAAAAGTGTAATATTTCCCTTGACGCTGAGATAGCTTTGTTTTGATTGGCTTTCACAATCGTTGCTTCTCAATTTTGGAGCTCTTTACTTTCAAACATTAGGCATGCATCGTCACTTTCTCTCTTAAAATTTAACATAAATTTATAATGGCATTTAAAGGATCTCGTATTAAGCCTGTGAACTACCGTTACAGAAATTTAAAATAATGAAAATTCATCACACTCCTATAACGATTGCTAAAGAGAGACCTTACGGCCAAAAAGGCCGAGTGTAAGACTGGCGGCATAAGTCAGATCGGGCATTCTTTTTTATAAGAATAGTTAGAAGATGGAATTATTTACCAAGATACATAGTCGAATCTGAAAGTCTAAGGTGAGGCAATATATATTTTTAATTTTAATCGTGTTCAAACACTTACTTTTGGTAAGAACTGCATGCTAGCACGCATATAGAGCACTATATACGTTTTTACCATATATAGTAACGACATGTACTCACCTACAATCACATTCACTTCACTTTCCTTCATTCTTCACTTTTATGCACTTTCCTTCACTGTACCTTCACCTTCATGCACTTTCCTTCACTTGTACGCACTCACCTTCACTTTCATGCACTTCCTTCACTTGTACGCACTCACCTTCACTTTTAGGCACTTTCCTTCACTTGTACGCACTCACCTTCACTTCCATGCACTTCCCTTCACTTGTACGCACTCACCTTCACTTGCATGCACTTCCCTTCGCTTGTATGCACTCACCTTCACTTTTATGCACTAACCTTCACTTGTACGCACTCACCTTCATTCCCTTCACTTGTACGCACTCACCTTCACCTTCCCCCCCCCCCCCGGCACTCACCTTCACTTTCATGCACTAACCTTCACTTGTACGCACTCACCTTCACTTTCATGCACTTACCTTCACTTGTACGCACTCACCTTCACTTTTATGCACTAACCTTCACTTGAACGCACTCACCTTCACTTTTATGCACTTACCTTCACTTGTACGCACTCACCTTCACTTGCATGCACTCACCTTCACTTGTATGCACTCACCTTCCTTCACTTGTACGCACTCACCTTCACTTGCATGCACTTTCCCTTCACTTGTACGCACTCACCTTCACTTTCATGCACTCACCTTCACTTTCACTCCTTCACTTGTACGCACTCACCTTCACTTTTATGCACTAACCTTCACTTGAACGCACTCACCTTCACTTTTATGCACTTACCTTCACTTGTACGCACTCACCTTCACTTTCATGCACTTTCCTTCACTTGTACGCACTCACCTTCACTTTCATGCACTTTCCTTCACTTGTATGCACTCACCTTCACTTCACCTTCACTTGTACGCACTCACCTTCACTTTCATGCACTTTCCTTCACTTGTACGCACTCACCTTCACTTTTATGCACTTTCCTTCACTTGTACGCACTCACCTTCACTTTTATGCACTTTCCTTCACTTGTACGCACTCACCTTCACTTTCATGCACTTCCCTTCACTTGTACGCACTCACCTTCACTTTCATGCACTTTCCTTCACTTGTACGCACTCACCTTCACTTTTATGCACTCACCTTCACTTGTATGCACTCACCTTCACTTTCATGCACTTCCTTCACTTGTACGCACTCACCTTCACTTTTATGCACTTACCTTCACTTGAACGCACTCACCTTCACTTTTATGCACTTGCCTTCACTTGTACGCACTCACCTTCACTGGTACGCACTCACCTTCACTTGTATGCACTTTCCTTCACTTCACTTATACATGCACTTTCCCTTCACTTGTACGCACTCACCTTCACTTTCATGCACTCACCTTCACTTTCACTTTTATGCACTTACCTTCACTTTCACTATGCACTTTCCTTCACTTGAACGCACTCACCTTCACTTTTATGCACTTACCTTCACTTGTACGCACTCACCTTCACTTGCATGCACTCACCTTCACTTGTATTCACTTTTATGCACCCACCTTCACTTGAACGCACTCACCTTCACTTTTATGCACTTACCTTCACTTGTACGCACTCACCTTCACTTTCATGCACTTTCCTTCACTTGTACGCACTCACCTTCACTTTTGCACTTTCCTTCACTTGTATCACTCACCTTCACTTGAACGCACTCACCTTCACTTTCATGCACTTTCCTTCACTTGTACGCACTCACCTTCACTTTCATGCACTTTCCTTCACTTGTACGCACTCACCTTCACTTTTATGCACTATTCACTTGAACGCACTCACCTTCACTTTTATGCACTTCCCTTCACTTGTATCCACTCACCTTCACTTGCATGCACTTACATTCACTTGTATCCACTCACCTTCACTTGCATGCACTTCCCTTCACTTTTATGCACTTACCTTCACTTGAACGCACTCACCTTCACTTTTATGCACTTACCTTCACACTCACTTTCCTTCACTTTTACGCACTTTCCTTCACTTGTTGAACGCCACTCACCTTCACTTTTATGCACTTGCCTTCACTTGTACGCACTCACCTTCACTTACGCACTCACCTTCACTTGTATCTTTCCTTCACTTGTATGCACTTTCCTTCACTTCACCTTGTATGCACTCACCTTCACTTGTATGCGCTTTTTCCTTCACTTGTACGCACTCACCTTCACTTGTATGCACTATGCACTTACCTTCACTTTTACGCACTTTCCTTCACTTACACGCACTCACCTTCACTTGTACGCACTCACCTTCACTTGTATGCACTTTCCTTCACTTGTACGCACTCACCTTCACTTTTATGCACTTACCTTCACTTGTACGCACTCACCTTCACTTGTATGCACTTACCTTCACTTGTACGCACTCACCTTCACTTGTATGCACTTTCCTTCACTTTTATGAACTTTCCTTCACTTGAACGCACTCACCTTCACTCGTATGCACTCACCTTCACTTGTATGCGCTTTCCTTCACTTGTACGCACTCACCTTCACTTGCACGCACTCACCTTCACTTGTATGCACTTACATTCACTTGTATGCACTCACCTTCACTTGCACGCACTCACCTTCACTTGTATGCACTTACATTCACTTGTATGCACTCACCTTCACTTGCCTGCACTTCCCTTCACTTGTATGCACTCACCTTCACTTGTACGCACTCACCTTCACTTGCTCGCACTCACCTTCATTTGTATGCACTCGCCTTCACTTGCATGCACTTTCATTCACTTGTATGCACTCACCTTCACTTGTATGCACTCACCTTCACTTTTATCCACTTTCACTTGTTGCACTCACCTTCACTTGTATGCACTCCTTCACTTGTACGCACTCACCTTCACTTTCACACTTTCCTTCACTTGTACGCACTCACCTTCACTTTTATGCACTTACCTTCACTTGTACGCACTCACCTTCACTTTTCTTCACTTGTATGCACTCACCTTCACTTGTACGCACTCACCTTCACTTTATGCACTTTCCTTCACTTGTACGCTCTCACCTTCACTTTCATGCACTTACCTTCACTTGTACGCACTCACCTTCACTTGTATGCACTTTCCTTCACTTGTACGCACTCACCTTCACTTGCACTTTCCTTCACTTGTACACTCACCTTCACTTTTATGCACTTTCCTTCACTTGTACGCACTCACCTTCACTTGTATGCACTCACCTTCACTTGTACGCACTCACCTTCACTTGTATGCACTCACCTTCACTTGTATGCACTCACCTTCACTTGTATGCACTCACCTTCACTTGTACGCACTCACCTTCACTTGCATGCACTCCCCTTCACTTGTACGCACTCACCTTCACACTTGTACGCACTCACCTTCACTTTTATGCACTAACCTTCACTTGTACGCACTCACCTTCACTTTATGCACTTCCCTTCACTTGTACGCACTCACCTTCACTTTCATGCACTTTCCTTCACTTGTACGCACTCACCTTCACTTGCACTAACCTTCACTTGCACTCACCTTCACTTGTATGCACTCACCTTCACTTGTATGCACTCACCTTCACTTGTATGCACTCACCTTCACTTGTACGCACTCACCTTCACTTTTATGCACTTACCTTCACTTGTACGCACTCACCTTCACTTGCATGCACTTCCCTTCACTTGTATGCACTCACCTTCACTTTTATGCACTAACCTTCACTTGAACGCACTCACCTTCACTTTTATGCACTTTCCTTCACTTGTACGCACTCACCTTCACTTTCATGCACTTTCCTTCACTTGTACGCACTCACCTTCACTTTCATGCACTTTCCTTCACTTGTACGCACTCACCTTCACTTTTATGCACTAACCTTCACTTGAACGCACTCACCTTCACTTTCATGCACTTTCCTTCACTTGTACGCACTCACCTTCACTTTCATGCACTTTCCTTCACTTGTACGCACTCACCTTCACTTTTATGCACTAACCTTCACTTGAACGCACTCACCTTCACTTTTATGCACTTACCTTCACTTGTATCCACTCACCTTCCCTTGCATGCACTTACATTCACTTGTATCCACTCACCTTCACTTGCATACACTTCCCTTCACTTTTATGCACTTACCTTCACTTGAACGCACTCACCTTCACTTGTATGCACTTACCTTCACTTGTACGCACTCACCTTCACTTGTATGCACTCACCTTCACTTGTATGCACTCACCTTCACTTGTACGCACTTACCTTCACTTGAACTCACTCACCTTCACTTTTATGCACTTGCCTTCACTTTTACGCACTCACCTTCACTGGTACGCACTCACCTTCACTTCTATGCACTTTCCTTCACTTTTATGAACTTTCCTTCACTTGAACGCACTCACCTTCACTTGTATGCGCTTTCCTTCACTTGTACGCACTCACCTTCACTTGCACGCACTCACCTTCACTTCCCTGCACTTCCCTTCACTTGCACGCACTCACCTTCACTTTTATGCACTTACATTCACTTGTATGCACTCACCTTCACTTGCCTGCACTTCCCTTCACTTGTATGCACTCGCCTTCACTTGTACGCACTCACCTTCACTTGTATGCACTTACATTCACTTGTATGCACTCACCTTCACTTGCACTGCACTTGTCCCTTCACTTGCATGCACTCACCTTCACTTGCCCGCACTTCCTTCACTTGTGCGCACTCACCTTCACTTGTATACACTCACCTTCACTTTTATGCACTTACCTTCACTTGTACGCACTCACCTTCACTTGTACGCACTCACCTTCACTTGTACGCACTCACCTTCACTTGTATGCACTTTCATTCACTTGTACGCACTCACCTTCACTTTTATGCACTTACCTTCACTTGTACGCACTCACCTTCACTTGTATGCACTTACCTTCACTTGTACGCACTCACCTTCACTTGTATGCACTTTCCTTCACTTTTATGCACTTTCCTTCACTTGAACGCACTCACCTTCACTTGTATGCACTCACCTTCACTTGTATGCACTTTCCTTCACTTGTACGCACTCACCTTCACTTGCACGCACTCACCTTCACTTGTATGCACTTACATTCACTTGTATGCACTCACCTTCACTTGCACGCACTCACCTTCACTTGTATGCACTTACATTCACTTGTATGCACTCACCTTCACTTGCACTTGTATGCACTTACCTTCACTTGTATGCACTCACCTTCACTTGTATGCACTCACCTTCACTTGTATGCACTCACCTTCACTTGCATGCACTTTCATTCACTTGTATGCACTCACCTTCACTTGCCTGCACTTACCTTCACTTGTATGCACTTATCTTCACTTAAACGCACTCACCTTCACTTGCATGCACTTACCTTCACTTGTATCCACTTCCCTTCACTTGCATGCACTTATATTCACTTGTATGCACTCACCTTCACTTGCCTGCACTTCCTTCACTTGTATGCACTCACCTTCACTTGTATGCACTCTCCTTCACTTGTACGCACTCACCTTCACTTGTATTCACTCACCTTCACTTTTATGCACTTACCTTCACTTTTACGCACTTTCCTTCACTTGTACGCACTCACCTTCACTTGTACGCACTCACCTTCACTTGAACGGACTCATCTTCACTTGTATGCACTTACGTTCACTTGTATCCACTCACCTTCACTTTAACGCACTTTCCTTCACTTGAACGCACTCACCTTCACTTGCATGCACTTCCCTTCACTTGTATGCACTCACCTTCACTTGTATGCACTTACGTTTGCTTGTATGCACTGACCTTCACTTTTATGCACTTACCTTCACTTGTACGCACTCCCCTTCACTTGTACGCACTCACCTTCACTTGTATGCACTCACCTTCACTTGTACGCATTTACCTTCACTTTTATGCACTCAACCGTCACTTGTATGCACTCACCTTAACTTGTACGCACTCACCTCACTTGTATTCACTCACCTTCACTTGTATGCGTTTACATTCACTTGTACGCACCCACCTGCACTTCCCTTCACTTGTATGCACTTACATTCACTTGTATGCGCTCACTTTCACTTGTATGCACTCACCTGCACTTGTATGCACTTATATTCACTTGTACGCACTCACTTTCACTTGTACGCACTCACCTTCACTAGTATGCACTCATCTTCACTTGTATGCAGTCAACTTCACTTGTATGCACTCACTTTCACTTGTACGCACTCAACTTCAGTTTTTCGCACTCACCTGCGCTTTTGTGCACTGATCTTCACTGGATGCACTCACCTTCCCTTGCAATTCAAAAATATTCCCTCCATAGTATTGGCCTCTACGAAAGTAACTGCCCACTTAAAGGTTGTTACTTTTCGTAAAATATAGCTTAACTACAATAAGACACCGTAAGATGTGACGTTTCAAGCATTACTTTCGATCTACGTAGAAGGCGATTTGAAAGAGTATTTAACGTAACAGAAGTAACGGAAACAAGGGAACAACCATTACTCTAATCACGCTTTAGAGTACCATCATTTGGGGCCATTTATGCATATGTAGGCAGTGTGCTTAATATATTCATGCTTTTAAAATTCCTTTCCTCTTTGTCTGAAATCAATGCCAGAACGATTTATAATCCATTATTCAGCCACAGTTTGGGGTGGTATAAATAATCCATTAATTGAAAAACTCCCAAAACACCGAGGTCGTGCTGCATGCTAGGGTCAGAACAAAATGTAGTTATGAAGACTGTTCTTCAGCATCTTTTCCTCCACTTAGGTGGGAAAATTTGATCTCCAACCGAAAAAAAGGACAAAGCAGGGTAGGATTTTATAGATTGTGCTAGCATAATTTTGAGCATAATTTTAGCATAATTTGACTTGTTTGCCATGGTTTTTAAAGAGCACAATGCAAACTCTGAAAATGATAATCAAGATATATCAGTAGATCGACATGTTATTTAGAGAATGAATGAAATAAAGCTCTTAAAAGCCCAAATCGATGAATAACTGAATTTTACCAGACATATAAGTGATCTGTGCTCCAAGGCCAGTCAAATAGGAGGGGTCTTTGTGCGGCTACGTTATTTGATACCTTGTGATTTTGAACTGTCTCTTTATAAGTAATCGATTCTGCCCCATCTGGCCTATTGCCATCTAATCTGGAACTTTTACAATGCATCGGATCGGAGAAGGCTCCAACGGATTCAGGAACGAGGGCTTAGAGCGGTGTACCAAACAAGATCAGCGTCCTATCAATAACTTGCTAGACCGCGCTAAACTACCAACGTTGTACAATAGGCGTCCACCAGACATTGCAAAGTTGATTTTTAAAGTTAAGCGCAGTCTCATACCTGAGAATATTTCTGACTTATTTAATTTAAACAACGCTCAGTATGACTCACGGACTAGTGACTTCGAATTACAAAGATTTGGTAGCAATTCAATAAAATATACCGGCCCTCTAATTTGGTCAAAGTTGCCAAGACAGTTAAAATTGACCGAAACTCGGGACTCGCTTAAGAGGTACATTAGGAAAGTTGATTATTATTATTATTATTATTATTATTATTATTATTATTATTAGTAGTAGTAGTAGTAGTAGTAGTAGTAGTAGTAGTAGTAGTAGTAGTAGAGTGCATAGAAGTAAAGGTGAGTGCATACAAGTGAAGGTGAGTGCATACAAGTGAAGGTGAGTGCATACAAGTGAAGGTGAGTGCATACAAGTGAGTGCATACAAGTGAAGGTGAGTGCATACAAGTGAAGGTGAGTGCATACAAGTGAAGGTGAGTGCATACAAGTGAAGGTGAGTGCATGCAAGTGAAGGTGAGTGCATAGAAGTGAAGGTGAGTGCATACAAGTGAAGGTGAGTGCATACAAGTGAAGGTGAGTGCATACAAGTGAAGGTGAGTGCATACAAGTGAAGGTGAGTGCATACAAGTGAAGGTGAGTGCATACAAGTGAAGGTGAGTGCGTTCAAGTGAAGGTGAGTGCGTACAAGTGTAGGTGAGTGCGTTCAAGTGAATGTAAGTGCATGCAAGTGAAGATGAGTGCATACAAGTGAAGGTGAGTGCATACAAGTGAAGGTGAGTGCATACAAGTGAAGGTGAGTGCGTACAAGTGAAGGAAAGTGCGTACAAGTGAAGGTGAGTGCGTACAAGTGAAGGTGAGTGCATACAAGTGAAGGTGAGTGCATAGAAGTGAAGGTGAGTGCGTACAAGTGAAGGTGAGTGCGTACAAGTGAAGGTGAGTGCGTACAAGTGAAGGTGAGTGCGTACAAGTGAAGGTGAGTGCATACAAGTGAAGGTGAGTGCATAGAAGTGAAGGTGAGTGCGTACAAGTGAAGGTGAGTGCGTACGAGTGAAGGTGAGTGCGTACAAGTGAAGGTGAGTGCGTACCAGTGAAGGTGAGTGCATACAAGTGAAGGCGAGTGCGCACAAGTGAAGGTGAGTGCGTACAAGTGTAGGTGAGTGCGTTCAAGTGAATGTAAGTGCATACATGTGAAGGTGAGTGCATACAAGTGAAGGTGAGTGCATAGAAGTGAAGGTGAGTGCGTACAAGTGAAGGTGAGTGCATAGAAGTGAAGGTGAGTGCGTAGCAGTGAAGGTGATTGCATAGCATTGAAGGTGAGTGCATAGAAGTGAAGGTGAGTGCGTACAAGTGAAGGTGAGTGCGTACAAGTGAAGGTGAGTGCGTACAAGTGAAGGTGAGTGCGTACAAGTGAAGGCGAAGTGACAAGTGAAGGAGTACAAGTGAAGGTGAGTGCGTACAAGTGAAGGGAAGTGCGTACAAGTGAAGGCGTGCGTACAAGTGAAGGTGAGTGCGTGCCAGTGAAGGTGAGTGCGTACCAGTGAAGGTGAAGGCGTACAAGTGAAGGCGAGTGCGTACAAGTGAAGGCGAGTGCGTACAAGTGAAGGCGAGTGCGTACAAGTGAAGGGGAGTGCGTACAAGTGAAGGCGAGTGCGTACAAGTGAAGGCGAGTGCGTACAAGTGAAGGTGAGTGCATAAAAGTGAAGGTGAGTGCATAGAAGTAAAGGTGAGTGCGGTGTTTAAATTAACAAATACACCAATACATCACTAACGTTTCGTGTTTAACCGGAGAATTAGGGAAGCAGATGTTCGAAGGTGTAATGGCTGTTGAGTTTTATTCCTCCTAAGTATAAAACTTAAAAATGGATTGCTTTAAAATCAGAAAAGAACCAATTCACCGTTGCTGTTTAGAAAAGGGGAAGGCCAGGCAAAACAAGTTGCATCTCGGTAGCCTGAAAGTTAACTGACAAAATAATTTGCCTGTGTTTAAATTAACAAATACACCAATACATCACTAACGTTTCGTGTTTAACCGGAGAATTGGGGAAGCAGATGTTAGAAGCAGTAATAGCTGTTTAGTTTTATTCCGGCCTCAGTTATCGAGTTCCATAAGCCTATAAAACTTAAAAATGGATTGCTTTAAAATCAGAAAAAGACCAATTCACCGTTGCTGTTGAGAAAAGTGTATGCCAGACAAAACAAGTTGCATCTCGTTAGCCTGAAAGTTAACTGACAAAATAATTTGCCTGTGTTTAAATGAACAAATACACCAATACATCACTAACGTTTCATGTTTAACCGGAGAATTAGGGAAGCAGATGTTCGAAGGTATAATAGCTGTTGAGTTTTATTTCTCAGTTATCGAGTTCCATAAGTATAAAACTTAAAAATGGATTGCTTTAAAATCAGACAAGAACCAATTCACCGATGCTGTTGAGAAAAGTGTATGCCAGGCAAAACAAGTTGCATCTCGGTAGCCTGAAAGTTAAGATATAATTTGCCTGTGTTTAAATTAATTTGAAATAAAGAGAAAAAAGAAATAATTTTCCATTTTTTCATTGCATGATGCTGTCCGTTGTAAAGCGTGTTTTAGAAAATATTTCAAATTGATTTATTCTGCCTCTGGACTATTTTGACACGTCACTCAAAATTAATTTAAAGTAATTTGAGGTATTTGTCGTCATTAAAAACTTTATGAGGAAGTTGGCCCGACAAATGTGTCGAGTTTAACACCTCTCTCTCCCTTTGTCTCTCGCTCTGCCTTTTTAGTGTGAGTCTTGTTACAACTCCCACTGAGATTTAAATAATTTTTTTTACCTAAACAGAGGGGACCCACATTCCTGACCCAAGTTAATCTCCTCATGATTTGAAAAAAAAAAGGTGTTAGTCGTTGACATTACCAGCCTTGTGATAGCCCTAAGTCAACTTACAATGTAAAACACTGACTCGATCCCAATTAAAGATTGTCTCTTCTTATTTAACTCCGCTGCTCAAATAAACATGCTATTCCAAACAAAAAGAAGACCATTGTATATGTCATAGTCCTTAAGCTCCATTGAATAACATCACCATGATTCGTGAGCAAGAGGTATTAGGTAAAGCCCTCACTAAATGAATCACTCTATTCCATTTTCATAGCTGATCAAGAAGAAGAATTGCTAAGCTGAGAGAATCACCATGAACAACAGTAGTGAGACACTTAATGTCACCTACAATTTTCTGCCTGAGTGCTCGAAGGAAATGTGGTCCCCTGTACTGGAATGCGTGAAGAAACTCGTTTATCTAATTCTCGTGTTCTTTGTTATATTTGGAAACGCTTTGGTTATTCGTATAGTATTCACACACAGACGGATGAAATCGGCAACCAACTATCTCATTGTCAATATGGCGGTACTTAAGACGAACGTAGATATCATTTATTATAGTAAATACAGAGATGAGAAATCCTAAATAGTGTACTGAGAAACATTACTGCGTTTGGATTCACCAGTTAAAAGGTGCGACGTATGATGGCTCAAAACTAGTTGCAATCAGTTTAGCCTTTTCTTTTTTTTTTTTTTTTTGGAGTCATGAGTCAAAAACAAAGCTTTTCAGAAGAAACGAATCTCACTTTCACAAATGGCTTTTCGGACACCAAAATGTATAGTCCCTCCCTGTGATATTGTGAGGACAAATTATGTGATGAGCACTTTTTAAAACTTAGGGCTAAAGAGGGTGAAGCTCCTCTTCTCGAGTAAAGGGAATCGATCGTTTTCGTGCTTACTTCACTTGGTATTTGGGTGAGTTCAAATGAAATGAGACCTGCGGCAAAAAATCGGTTCATATCGTCGACAATGTCCAAAACGATCATTTTTATAAATTTGAATTGTTATACAAAGTTATGTTACCTAACTTGCTAATCATGTTATCGGTGTGATGCCCAGGTTGGTGATCTCTTTATGGCAATTTTTAACATGATACCGACCGCTGTAAGCATGTTACGCAAGGAACATTCGTGGCTGACTGATGGTCCCTTTGGACAGATATCCTGCAAGATGCTCAACTTCTCACAGGGAACTTCCATAGCGTGTTCTATAATTACCCTCACCACTTCGGCTTTTGACAGATACTTTGCAATCGTTTTTCCTTTATGGAAAGTCGCCACCGTTGGAAAGATAAGATGGCTGGTGACTTTAATCTGGATCGCGTCGTTCGCATATGCATCCCCCCTGCTCTATGCTGCGAAGGTTCAGCTCTTTTATGGTGTTCCCTTCTGCGTCGAGAACTGGTCTCCAGTATTTGACCACAAAAAGGCAGCAGCGATTTACACCATTGTATCATTCGTGCTACTGTACGCATTACCTCTGTCCGTGATTTTCATTTTGTACTCGAAAATCATCGTAACTGTCTGGGGAAGACACATTCCAGGCAACACGACGCCGGCCAATGTCCAGCTGCTCGACAAGTCCAAGAAAAACGTGTTAAAAATGTTGGTAACCGTGGTTGTTGCCTTTGGACTGTGCTGGTTTCTGATACATACAAATTTGCTTTTGCAAGATTTTACTGACATTTTCCCCGCCTCTTGTGGTATTCCCGTAGAGCTAAAGACCACTGGCTTTTTATTCGCCCATGCAAATAGTGCTATTAACTGCTGCATATACGTTGTATTCAGTCAAGATTTCCGACACGGATTCAAAGAAATTTTGAGACCTCTGTTTCCGCTGCGATCCAGGACCTCTTTACTTAGGAGAACGCGAAGCCGGGGCATCATGGCACAAAAAAAAGATAAGATGCAACCCGCAGCTTTGAAATCCTTCCGAGAAACTGTCATTTAATCACTATTATTATCGTGTCGGTGGAGCAGGCTCAGCTCGTTAGCTTCCATTGTTAGATCACGCTGTAAACGGACCTTGTAGTCATCATGCAGTTCCAGATTCCATCCTATGCCTGACATTGGTCACATTACTGTTGCTTCTGAGTGTATTGTATTGTGACTCTGTTCGTAATCTAGGGGTTCAGTTTGATAGCATATTTAGTTTTGAGGAACACATTAAGAACATTCAGTTGTAAATCATCATTCTATCATTTAAGAAATATTGCGAAAATCCGCAAGTACTTAACCCAAGATGCATGTGAAATCTTGGTTCATGCATTTATTAGCTCCAAACTTGATCACTGTAGTTCGATCCTTATTACATGGCCTCCTAAGATCTGTTAGCTAGACTACAGGCAATTCAGAATGCAGAAGCTCGTGTTATCACACTGACACCGAAGTTTGATCGTATAACTCTTATTTTAATTAATCTTCATTGGTTACCAGTAGAGTTTAGAATAACTTTTAAAGTCCTTTTATTGGTATACAATGCCCTCCATGGCCTTGCAACTTCTTATATTTCTGACATTTTGAATAGACCATATTCGTATTCTCAGTATTGGACTGGAACTAGCTTGCAATGGAGGCCAACCGTTGTACTGATTAAAAAATTGGTGTTCAACATATCCTACAAAAAGATTGGCATAGCTAGGTCCCATTCTTGTGCCCATCGCTACACCATTAATTTGTTTGAAATAGTTGCCGGCGAATGAAAAACAGTTAAGCGTTAAAAGTAGTTCGGCAATGCGGAGGAGCATTTATTTCCGAGCTTGGTTCTATCGAAAAAGTGTTTAAGTGCTTGAAGACCTTCGCTATTGGGAATGACTGTGTATAGAGATGTAATGTCCATGGTGAAAATAACTTTGTCTTGGCCGGAGAAATTGAAATCGCGGAAAATATTTAGTGCGGGGGGGGGGGGGGGGGGGGGGGGGGGGGGGGGGGGGGGGGGGGGGGGGGGGGGGGGGGGGGGGGGGGGGGGGGGGGGGGGGGGGGGGGGGGGGGGGGGGGGGGGGGGGGGGGGTGTGTACTGTCTTAATGTATGATGGCAAAGATTTGACGATAGGCATAGTCTAAGTAGCTAGAAATGAGTTCGGTGGGGCAACTACAGGCAGAAACGATAGGGCGGTTGTTACGTTTGTGAATTTTAGGCAAGAAGTAAATGCACGAAGTTCTAGGGGTGTTGATGATGAGATTAGTTGCAGTGTCCAGTAATTCTTCACGGTTTAACTATAAGATTCTGAATGGTGTCTTTGACAAGTTTTTGATTTGTGGAGGTGAGATCTTTCTGCATTTTGGCATAAAACGAGGTATCAGAAAGTTGCCCCATAGCTTCTTTTTGGTGAAGGTCGGACCGCCAAACAACTACCGCGCCGCCTTTGTCGGCCGATTTGACAACTATGTCATTGCGTTTACTAAGATTTTTAATCGCCGCCCACTCTTCCGAGGAAAGGTTGGAAACACTAAATTTTCCAACGCCAACGCCAATAAGAACTTACTGTTCTATATTTGTGTTATACGTATACGTTTTTGTGAAGCTGAGCCTTCATTTGTGTTGAAATTAAAAAATTTCAAATATCGGCCTATGCAGTATGAGCATTAACTGAACATTTTAGCGACTTTTTTTTGGGGGGGGGGGGGGAGGGGGAGACCAAGCATCTTAGTCAGGAAGGAGCATTAAACTCGAGCATTCTTGTGACAAAGTAAAAGCATAATGTAGATAAGCCTACCCTTGGAATGACCCAAATAGGCCATTTCCGAGTTCATGTCTGCCTCCTCTTCAAAATGAGTCCGAGAGCGAAACTTTTGCGAAGGTAATTAGTTCCACTTTACATATGAATGGAAACTAATTTTCATAACAAAAACTTCGCACTTAGACTCGCTTCGAAGAGGTGGCAGACACGAACTCGCCTATTCCACGCGTTGCTTTCCCAACTTGTTCCAGAAAATGCGATTCCAATCGATAAGATCAAAAAACACGGCTAAAGGATGTGGTACGGATGCACTGGCGGTTTGTAAACTTGAAATTTACTCAGCCTAGGTGTTTAACATAATTGCACAGAACAGAACTGAAGCGTGCTAGGCTCACACGAGCCTATGCCAATATGCCACAGTCCACTCAAAGGAATCATCTTTAAGCGAAAGAAAAATGTTTTCTTGGCACAGTTACCAAGGTTAAGCCCTGAAATAGATCCTTACAATTACTCTGAAATTGCAAAACACCCGCTCCAGGATCTCCCTACCCCGTGGATCTCTATTCCTTTGCTCTCTCTAATATGGAGGGGAAAAGAAAACCCTGGCAGAGGCGGGCGAGGGCTAATTTTAGCTGACTTTCTTTGGTCACACTCGAATCCTTAAGGTGGCTTACTACAGTTTTAATGGATTATAACAGCCCAACTTCTAACTCTTTTGAATAATGTCTCAAGATGTTTTTCATTCTCTATTTACTGTTTGCTTAAGTCTTTTGCCATTCTATGTGAAAATTGAACAATTAAACGTAAACAAATGGCCAAAATGAACGACCGAGTACCTAAGGAGAGACTGGGCGCTAGTAGATTAAATCACGTTTTTCTCAAAATCTACCCGTATGACCCCCCTCAAAATTTCAGGAATAAATAAAAATCTGTAAGGCACATTTTTCGCAAACTAAGAAATTGTGAAATCAAAATTAGCTCAAAATCTACCTTACAGATTTTTATTTTACTTCGCATGAATGCTGAATCAGAGCCAATTTCTTATTTAAATTTTGAGCCATTACTAACATTATGGGTAGATTTTGAGAAAAACGTGATTTAAACTACTAGCGCCCAGTCTCTCCTTAGGTACTCGGTCGTTCATTTCAGCCATTTGTTTACGTTTAATTGTTCAATTTTCACATAGAATGGCAAAAGACTTAAGCAAACAGTAAACAGAGAAAGAAAAACATCTTGGGACATTATTTAAAAAAAGAGTTAAAAGTTGGGCTGTTATAATCCATTCAAACTGTAGTAAGCCACCTTAAACGGATTTCAGCTTAATTTAGAAAAATTAAAAAAAATTAAGAATTCTAATCCAAACAAACAAACCGTGCTTACAACAAATCATTTAAATTCTATCCGAGTCAA
>JALIRR010005062.1:0-7500 GCA_023091755.1 Montipora sp. Colony 1 RG-2022 | reverse complement strand
AAGATCAAAATCACAAGGTCTTCTGAATTTTTATCTAAAGGAGGTTGAAAATGTCCTAGAAATAACCCTTTTCTCAAGTTTCCAGTGAGATGAGATGAAGGAGATAGTTTCTGTAGAAGCTGTGGTGCTGCGTCGGTGGGGAAGTAGTATACAAAAATTTGGTTTTATCAACAGAGTTGATAATGTAAATTGACCACCGTACAGAGATTCTAAAAGCTGACGTGTCGAGCGTTAGCCCTTCGTCAGAGCGAATCAACTCCGTTGATAAAACCAAATTAAAGTTATTGGTTCGAGCTCACGTAGAGGAGCCCCCTTTCCCGAGTAGATTTATTTTAAGGAACAGGTTTTTCCCGCGAAAAGTATCATATTTCCCTTGACGCTGAGATAGCTCTGTTTTGATTAGCTTTTACAACAGGTGCGTGCTGGATCCCCCAAAGGGAGGCGTTCTATAAATAAATCTACTCGGTAGGATGCTGAGGCTTCAAAGAAAAATAACAAAAATAACATTTATTACCAAGCCTACCTGGCCTGGCTGACCTTTGCGAGCTGAATCTACACTTGACAACACGTTGCTGTCCACAAATACACTAGGGATGCTTGGACCAAAGAAGATCTTGGTGTTCGACGCGATAGCGTTGAATTTCATTTGTTCCAAGTACTCTGGCGTCAATTTTAGCTACAACAAAAAGGAACTGTGATAAATCAAAAGTGCGAAATACATGTTGAAATAAAGGCTGATAAAGGCCAAAAATTAGCAGTTCTTTGATCAGATAAAAAGGACTGTTTTCTTTTAGAAAAACTGAGGCTCTACTGGAAGGACAAGTACCTACTGAAGGTGGTATCCACGAGGCAAGCAGGGCTGCAGATAGGATAATTGCATTGGCAGAGGATTTGAATACACCATAAGTGAGGTTCAATTTCCACCCTGGTCAGACTTTTTCTCTGTCCTTGTGTGGGCCCATTTCCATTAGTAGGGCTAACGCTCACATGTTTCATATGGGGTAAGAAACTAGCACTTCACATTACACTCTAATCAGTTAATCCTGTTCAAATACAAGTGCTACAGGGCCAACGTTTGCAAAAACGTAATCCTTCCTTGAGAAAAATAAACACTGGAGGGCAACCTGTATAGAGAACCATGTATGCTTCCAGTCGTCAAGAGTACACGTCTATGAAACCATTCCTTCATTCATGGTGAAAAAAGGATTTAAATGTCCTTCCCAAGGACATTTGCAGAAATAGTTGCTGCTCAACCTCTCGATCGGTTGCACGACTTGTATCCAGTAAAACTATACCTTGTTTGCCTCTGCAAGTTTCAAGGCAGTGTAGTATTCTGCATCAGCTCTTGCTTTCATCTTAGCCAAATGAACAGAATCTATTGATAAATACATCACTGAGAAGTATCTTACGAAAATGACCGATTTGTGAGCAATCTCACAACAACGTCAGACTGGAAATCAAAGGTTGATCAAATATAAATAATCTTGTGTGTACAAATGTGGGGAGAAAGCAGAAGATTCTGAATCAAACACTAATGTATTTTTTGCATACTTTACTGAAGGTGTCTTACAGATAATCCTGTCCACATCTTAAAGTACATGTACATCTTTCTGAGCAACATTGCTTTGGGCGGAGCGGGAGAAGGGAGTATGTACATCCACATGTTCAAAACAAGTGCGACCGCTCTCCCGTGGGGGCTTTTCAGGGCCAATGAAACACAGTCAACGAAGCAACAGAACCGAACAGAACAACAAAACTAACTGTTAAGAATCCCAACTGGCCGGAGGAAAACCAGTTAGATATTTCAAAACAAGTGCGGCCGAGAAGTTGAACGAGGGACTACCGCGATCAAATTCAATAAGTGGTCGAGCGGTTCTTGAACCCGGGATCTCTGGATCTCACGGCAAGCGCCTTACCCCTGGGGCACACTGCCTCCAGAGGTTATGGTCCACAAGGCAGGAAAATACAGTGTACTGTACGAAATATCTAATGTTGTTTTTGTCCAGGATTGGATAAGTTTAAAGGTTCGACAAGGCAGTCAACTTGAGTGGCCAACATTGCCTAGAATTGTCTCAATATACACGTTGCAACAGGCATGTTAAAAAATACTCCATTTTTTATCCCTTTGGAGAACTGACAAAAATGGTGAAATTGCAAATGGTATGCTACCCACCTTCAATCTCAGACATTTTTTTCTGGCTTTCTTTCTCCATAATTTTCTGATCAAATTGAATCTTTGAAACCTGAGCAGCCTTTTCAGCCTCTAAAGAAAAACAGAGTGGCAAAAGTGAACAGATTAGAATTTCCATAATGGCTATTTCTGCTTTAGCATAAACTGTAGTTAATATCTAGCTCAATTGACCTCTGATTGCATCAGCTGTTTGTTTGTGTGCTTTGCACCCAATCAACACTCGTGTTTTTCCTGCCTCCTTTTACTGGAACCAATCAGATTTTTAGTGACACGTACAGCCAACTCGCCACCCAATCAAAGTTGTTGCAGCTTGCTATGTGTACATTTTGTCTGAGAAATCCTCAATTTATTCTGACCGTGAAATGAGCTTTTCCCCTCCCATATGACCTAATAGGGTTATCCCCTCGTATTACTATTGGTAGTTCTTAACGGTGGCTCATCTTCTACTGATACACTGTTGCCGCATATATATAATATCTATATATATATGTAGTTTGTCATTTTTATTAGAACTGGTTTAAGGATAAGTGTATACCACTCGCTGACACTACCCTAGCCCCAGTGACTGGCCTCGCAGTGGCAGGGGGCACTCGGGTCCTGGACGACACTTTATCCCCAGCTTTTTTCCTCCCACTAATACTGCGTCTTCAATTGCATGTTACATGTACATTAATTTAATGCAAAAGGAATAGCAAATGAAGCCTTATAAAGAGCTTGTAGTTAAAAACTTCCAAAAGTCTTAATAATCATTATTACTAGGATCCGAAATAAATATTAAGAAATCGTAAAAAAAACATGAATACAATGATCAACACATAAAGTCCATTTGCAACAACAGCATACACACACAAACAACAGCAAATATACATTCAGAATTCAACAACGTCACTTGTGACAATTTCAATTATTTCTTTGCAGTATACTAAAAGCTGAACTTATGCCTGTATTAATTTTTTTCTTTTTTTTTTTGGAAAACAACTGTCAGTGATAGGAATCACCAAAAATGGGGCATTAGAAAGACACCGATTGTCACCATTGGCTCACCAGCAGGTAGAGTATTATTCTGTTTGCACCAAATTAATCTAAGGTGTAAATTTTGTCAAAATCAAAAAATATTTATAATTATATAATACAATAATTATTGATAAAGCCTTAAATTACATGTACTATTATTATTAATTAGAAGAAGAGCCTTCAGAAAACAAAATCCAGGTATAAAGTGCTGAAATATCATATCCCCGGTGACCATAATTGAATTAGCTATACTCACCAATAACAGCCTTCTTCCGCTCTGTCTCTGCCTCTTTCTCAATCACCTTTTGCTTTTGCTGTGCAATTAACAGTTTGGTCTTCTCCCCCTCCCTGCATTTTTTGAGATCCATCAATCAGGCACAAAAACAGTTACTACTAATTTAATTAACAAAAAAACTCCATGGTCCCTTGGTTAGACACAACCTTCTTCGTAAACAAGACAATATTTTCAGGGTATTAATTTGCTTCTTATCCAGTAAATTAACTTTTTTCTCCTACCATAGACATTAATTTTGCAGTGGTGAAAATTCACTGTTTGTCCAGAACTAAATGTAGATTTATTGTGCATTACTGAAAATGATAAATACCACTAGATCGGTTGTTTGGGAAAAAAAAAAAACTCTTAATGGCCTTAATCCGAAGCAAATGACCTTGAAGCATGTAATTTGCAACTCTTCTCCTTGGAACAAAACTGGGGATTTTATGCCCAAATATGGACAAAAATAAGATGGAAGCTATGCAAGAGCTATATTAAAAACTGTACAATAAAGGAAAAACCCCCAGCTCTGAACCAGAGTTAAACGCTTCATGGTCATGTTTGAGCTTCTGACTTAACTAAGAGGGGGCTATAGTCTTTTAGCGCAGCTTCAGTGTAGATATTGTTAATCCTCTCACCCATGAAGCGGCTCCATTGACAAGTAAAATCATCTGGCCCCAGTTGTTCGAAGGGTGGATAGCGCTATCCAGTGGAGAAATCATTATCCACTGGATAACTCAATTGGTTTTGCTAGTGTTTATCCGTTGGATAGTAATTTATCTGGTGGATAGCATTATCCACCTTTTGAACAACCGAGGCCTGGTGTTAGACAGAGTAAAATCTACAAGTGTCACTTTTAGAGGGAGAGGGTTAAAACAGACAGACAGTTTTTTAGTAGACCTACAATAGATGTTGTCAACCAGGAGAGATACGTCCAGAAACGTGCGTAATTAGAAGCACACAGATTTCAAAAAGGGTCATGAAGTGTTGTCCCCTTTGGAACTCTTTTCCCCAAATCCAACATCACTCGTCTCTTGGGACAAAGACAATTAAAGTCATAAAGTGTCCCCCAAATGTTGTTCCTCAAGCAAATATAAGCAGCTGCATTTACAATAAGCTAAAACTAACGCTATCTTTTACCCTTACTTTATTGTTGGAAACAGGTAGCAAAGGCTTAGACTTAAAGGGACACTTCGTGTTGGATGTCAAAATTGGGCATCATCTAATTTTGTGCTTTTCATGCAATGGTTAAACCAGGGATTAACAAAACCCCCTTTCAAGTCTTTGGCCATTCTTAGAACATAAAGGGTCTTCAAGCTGTAGGAGGTAAAAGCAAAGGAGCAAAGCATGTATCTACTTGAAGGAGGTTCTCACTTCAAAAATGTTCACGCAAGCTGAACTTTAATGAACATAGTGAATAGTTTCATTAAGTCCAATAGTAAACTACAATTATATAATAGAGCGGTTTTCAATTGAGTGTCGAAAGTAATTAGATAATTACTTTGGTTTATAATTACTTCACTCAGTGATTGGTTCAAAGTTCTCGCGCCATTTTTTCAACCAATCAGAAGTGAAACCAAAACCAATCGTGGCTCGCGCGTGCACATTCTCCCGCGCTTTGTGTCGGCTACGTGTAATTACTTCGAGTTTTGATTGGTTTGCTGGATTGTCTCCGTCCTTTTTGATTGGCCAAAGTAATTACTTTGGTTTTGGTTTTACCACACTCAATTGAAAATCGCTCTATTATCATAATTATAACAACGTTAGAACAAGAGAAAGGGCTATCTTTAGTCTGGGCTTTTAGTATCTGTATTGACTCTTTATCTTTACTTAATGAGGAGCACAGTTTGGGGGACATTTTTGTGGCCTTTTTTGTTCAGGTCACTTTTCACAGGTCACTCGATATGTCCTTTATCACCAGTATACATGTATATACATGCACAATCATGTAACTATCAAGATGATGCAATGTTGGAGCTGAGGAGAGGGGAAAGATGACATTTTGTGATGCTTATCTAAATAAGCGCATTTAGGGCATTTCTGGACACTTAAGGGAGCATGGCTGGCACAGTGGCAAGAGCACTCGCTTCCCAGACACGGCACTGATCATAAATTTAGGTTGAATTTGATGGATCTCTACCCAGCTATGAGTGATCTTTCTCTGGGTACTTCAGTTTTCTCCTCTCCTCAAAAACTTATGTTTGAATTCAGTTCATTTGAGTTGACTGGATAACTGTACAGTAATTAGTACATAAGCACTGTAGGCGTAGAGCTACTTGGTGGAAGTACTACAGTACTTATAAGCCATCATAATAATAATAATTATTATTACGGTATTATTATTATTATTACATCAATCTGGCCGTTAAATTGGACTTTGTTTGAGTAGCTTGTTAAAGATTCTCTTTCACTTACATTGCCTCATAGTTGCGTCGAATGCTCTCAGGTATCTTCGGCTTGGTGACGCGTACAGCCTTCACAAAAGAAAAAGCAAGAACAACTTAGGTACCGTTACAATCCTCAAATTCCAAAAACAAACAATTCCTCCATCCTTCAAGAAAACATGCAGGACAATGAAGAAAAAATTCTTTGAATGACAGACTACATGTAAGTACTCCTAAACAAAATACGGGGCTTCTGATAGGTTGCAAAACAAAAATGCAAATTGAGCAGGGTTGTCTGAGAAAACTTCAAGGAAAAAGATTCCCTGAGCTAATTTCACTGGAAAGCAATCAGTTTCATGCTGATCTAAGGAACATTTTAATGAAAACAGGCAGCAATTTTGCCAATTTATTTGGGAAACTGATGAGCTTTAGCCTATGCAATAACAAAAGCAACAGAAACACAGACTACTTATCAACGTTGCCTTTCTAAAACTGGCCAGCAATTTTACAGGAAAATGTAAGCGTTAAGCAGTGCAGCCTGCTATTTGTTTGATCACAAGGTTCTTTTTCACAGAGACCATCATTTGCTCTTTCAACAATTACAATGCCCTCAAAAGATGCGTCAATTGGCAAAGCTTTTTACATCATGGCACCTGCATGCCCTGTTTTTCACAAAATGAATCTATTCAAAGAACGCCTGGCATTTTTGGGATGTTATAATCAGTTGTTTACTCATTGCAGTGATAAAGTTTCAAGAAAAATATGTAAGTTTATGGTAAGTACACAGCCCAAACAGCCAACTTGAAGATAAGTCTTAAAAAACTTATTTTATCCTGATGTACCAAGATTTCTGGCGAATTTCACAGTATTTCACATGCACATGTATGTTTCTGTGAATTTTGTGGCATTTTGCAGATTTACATGTACCTGAAATGGGACCGCATCAGAAATATCAGAAGCCCTGATTGGTATTCCAATGAATGTTCCAAAATGCTTGAACCAGCAATTTCTTTTTACATGTACATGTATCACTGATGAGACTTTTCTTCAACTAACACATAGGGTAATAAATTTAATACATGTACGCAAGAACCTTACTAGATGTACTAGAGCTATATGTACCAGAATACAATGTAGAAGACATTATAAGCCATACAAAACCTGAACTCTCAAACCAGGAGCCATAGCAAGCAAATCTTGTTGTAAAGCTGTACGTAAATTTTCATCAATTTGATCTAACGAAAATAATACAAAACACAAAGAAACATAATGTAAAGTTGTACGATTTGCAAACACCCTTTGTTGAATTTTAAGTGATTAGCCCAATTATTATAATTCTATATTTGTATCTTTATTATTAACTTTTCCACTATGATGCACTTCAGGATTTAACCATTTCCCTCTTAAAGAGTGAAATAAAATACCATTGGCCTTTGTGCTGCTATGCATTCACTGTCTTAATAAAGAAAGAAAGGCCAACAAACTCACCAAACAGATCTATGTAAACTTCCTGAAGGGGATGTGCACTACAAAACTACAAAAAGAGAAAAAGGTCATTTATTAAAGATTCAGCTGAACCAGCCAGTGTTTTCAGTACACGTAGCTTTTCAAACTACCGGATTTGATCACGAAATTAC
>JALIRR010005061.1:17500-27500 GCA_023091755.1 Montipora sp. Colony 1 RG-2022 | reverse complement strand
TACGGCAAAACATTCGAGCAAGCGTCACCAAAACTCAGTCATTTCTTCGCCTCCAGTGCGCTGCTTTGATCTCAAGCCGATCTCTTAACTCGAAGAGTAATCATCGTCAAATTGTTTTTTTTTTTTAATTTAGTCCTCAAGCTCGTCCACTTTACGTACGGCTTTCTTGTTTCGTAGCGGTCGATAATAGCATTTTGTGCGTCAGTTAGCCCGCATAAATCGGGTCGAAGTATCAAAGAGAACATGTCCAAAACACTCTTACCAAATACATTTATCTTCTTCTTTGCAACCAAACATTTTGTCCGTCAAAAAATGCAACATTCGCCACCACAGGGAATCTTAATTCTTTGGCGTTTCACTCATAGCTGTTAGTTTCAAAGGTTGGCTAGTGACAACGATAAGACGAATTGCGCGGAGATCACCCGACTCTCTCTTCTCTCACGCAAGGTGATTGGTCAAAAAAAACAAAAGCAGTTATGTCACAGAAATCGTTTTGCAGCTCGGTTTTTCGGGGTAGAGAAACGACCGCCGGAAATATGTCTGCGTTCGCATGCTAACCTAAAGACGAATTCAATTCAATTTTCTCTCTCAATATCCACTCGTTCTCACCAATTTTAGTCTTGGAATGTGGACTCAAACTTTCCATGCCTAGCGACTTGAAGTAGTGGTAAAATTATTACAATAACAGAAAATAATATTTTTAGACGACGAGTCTCGTAGCGGTCCTCGTCATCCTTGCTTATAAGTTCCCTAATATGCGCTGTGAACGGCGCACTGACTTGCAACATCTCTGATGTCAGGACGGGCATAAAGAAATACACGAAGCAAAAAGGTGACTCTCTCCCATCGCTCCTGAGAAGCGATTTGTGTAGAAGAATCAGCTTCCACCTCACCAAATAATCGTTGCTTGGTGGTTTATGGAATCTTAAACTTTCAACTGGCGACACACGCTGACCTTGCGAAAACATTGGGGAAGGAACCTGCGCTGCAAATAACCCAAGATGCCTCCTTCAACAAGGGTAAAGTACACTTAAGATAAAAGAGCCAAATATTTTGCGACTACATGAGTAAATTAAAGTTGTAATAATAGTTCTACATTTAACAAATGGCGATCTATCTGTTACATCCATCGACATTTTATCTGAAACAAAAGATGAAAACGGTTTGCCAGGTTTGTTATTTAACCCACACCTTGACATTTAAGAGAAATTAAGCTCTTCTTAAAGCAATGCAGTTATATTTAATTGTTGAAAGACTGAAGTTTTGATGGCAAATGACATGTCATGAAGCGATTGTTTATTTTCGCCCAAGACCGTTAAAAGACTTTCGTCTCAAAAGCGTAGTGGCCGCGGGTGTTTCAGTTCTATTTTTGTAAATTTTTTCTAATGCCGTAAGCTAATGACAACTTGTGTCAGAAGATCAAGGAAGTAAATATTTTTAAGGAAGTTATATGCAGGTGACGGTTTTATGACTGAACTGACTTCTCAGTGTGCTTCACGAACGACCTTAGTTTAAACTCAAGGGGAATGTCACTATTTTCAGTGTAACTGTGAAAGGGTAAAAAAAAGCCTCCAAATTAAAACTGAGATAAACAAAATATGATGACGAAGTTTTATTGCCAAAGACTACGTTTCTGTATTGAAAATATTTTCTGTCTCCCGTCGTAGAGGGTGACGTGGATGGAGATGGATTATAACTTGAATAAACAGGGTAACATTTTGCGCTCAGACTTGTCGACTAATGAACTTTTTTTTATAAGAACCTTTTCTATAAGAACGTACACTGAGATTAACCAAAATCTTAAGAACATATTAAGAACACACCCAGGCTGAGAGTCAATCAAGAACGTCTTTATTGTGCTCATTTGTTTCTTGTTTTGGTGAGTAGCATAAATAAAGAACTGAAAAAGAAATGTAAAACTGTAGTCTTAAAAGGGTAATTAACACTCTCGTCCCATGGCCCTTTTCGGTTCTCTTAGCCGGCGGAGCCTTGGAAAGAGAAACGAAAAGGGCTATGGGGACAAGAATGGACAAATATTAAGACTGTGCCTACTATTGTTATTGCGCAAACGTTCTGCGCATCTCGAGATACATGTACTCGGGTTGCCTATGGGTGGTGTTTATTAATACAGCGATATTTTTGCGCGGTTTAAAACTATGCGGAGAAAGCAGAACTTAGCAAGTGCTCCTGGTATCCAAAAAGGAAATTGGCCAGGGGTAACCATGCATTTTACAGAGATACGAAGCTTCTATCTGGAAAAAAACGCCATACATTGCTTTGTATTTTAAAGCTTTTTACAAATATTTTTGATTAATTATTTTTGAAAGATGCGTGTTAGCCCCAATTTTCTTTTTGGATTCCAATAACATTTGTTAAGATCTGCTTTTCCCGCATAGTCATTAACGGCACAAAAATACCTTTGAATTAGTAGGCACCGTCCTTAACTCTAATACATAGAGTTTTCTTGCAAATCAAATGGTTTTCTTATTGCCGTCATGCCACCATGATACAGTGAAGAACATCTCAGGTGTATATAGGTCAAGAAAAGTTGAGAACGTTTTCGGGTTCAGCTTCAGCCTCTAGAATTAAAGTTCTTACCAAAAAAAGAGTAATTTATTTCGCATTATTTATTACTTTCTGCAGAAATAATGGCAACAGGGAATTTTTGTAGTTTTGACCAGAGACGACCACAGATCTTGAAGGCAGCGCGCTTTTGGTTACGAATTTCTAATGCGAGTAGCTTATACCGTGACTTAACCATAGATAGTGTCGCCAATCAGACCTACGACAGAAACGAGAAAATGCTAAAAATGTTGAAATTTCACCAGCCTGTCAGCAGGTTGCGAGCCGCAATTGCTTGAAAAGAATGGGGCGGGGAAAAGTTCTTTCCCTTTCCCCATTCAGGGTCTTTAAATGACTGAGGAGAAAAGTACTGCCTCTGTAATGACATCTACAAATAATCAGAATCTCTAGTCTCCAGGACAATTTTAAGCAGTTGTCTCGGACAACTGAATATTCAAACGACTTCAACGGGAATCGAATTCATGACCACTGCCAACACACGAGCCCAACAAATGAACACAGTAAACCCAAGAAATTGACCTGCTGCCAACTGAGTGACTTCAACGCTCAGTCGGTAGATCATTGCACAGGCAGCAAAAAATTGGAGGACCCGTACTTGCTGCATTAAACATTTTCAGGGACCCCCTTTTAGTATCGCTAAAATTTGAGACACCCCCAACCTACCTCATAGCCACAAACCAATACACAATGGAGATCAAGTCAGAAAAACGAACGAAACAAATTAAGGCAAAAACAGAAAAATGCCTCCTAAGAGCGTAACGATCTACTAAATGAAGAAAGACAGAAAAAAGGCAAGGCGAACAAAGCCTTTAACAAGCCAGCTATCTCACTGATACATGCCGCAAACTAACGTTAGTTAACAGGCGCTCACTGAAAAAAAGATCCCGCCGGCCGGGTCACAGCTTTGCTTCTACTACCGACAAGCCTATCGGTTGAAACAACAATTAAATTTATGCAAAAGTGTGAGGCCAAAAGGTCACATTCACATTACTGTAGAAACAGGGTTTCCGACAGTTTTTTAATGCAGCGGATACATTTCTGAAACACTCGACGTGGTATTTTTGGCACCGCAAGGCGCCTTGCGAGCACCGAAGGCGCAAGCTACCTAGGGGGACTGGGGCACGCCCCCAGGAAGTTTTTAAAATTGAACGCTCAGAAACGCGTTTTCCAGTGCTTCTGGAACCCAAGAATCAGTTTCCCGGGAAAGGCTGGAGTTGACTCAAATTCTCTTTAAAAAGTAATTTTAAAAATTATGATAATAAAAAATAAAACAAATCCCTCAAATATTGACATCAAAGTACCGGACTTGGAACGGGAAAGCACAGGACAAAAACGTCCGGCGTCCGGCCTCAAACGAAAACCCTGGCCCTGCTGCAGAAAAAATCAACATCAAGAAACTAAAAATATATGACACAGTAGTATAAAAGTTCAAATCTCAAGTCTCATAGAGTAAAAACCATTGCTAAATGAAATTTTGCTGAAAGCGCTTAAAAGACGTTTATTCAAATATGTACTGGAGAGAGTAAAATTATGACAAAGGAAAAGGAAACCAGACCATGTACAAGGGAGTCATGTAGGCCTGTCAACCCCATTTTACACTCTTGAATATTACATTTTGTTAAATTGTGTTTACATTGGCTGATGACAATTTTTGTTTTTATTATTTTAGGTAGCCTCCTTTGAGAGTGTTTATATTTTTCAAACACCTCCCTTTTTACCTCTAATTTTTTGGGGGGACCCCCCAATTTCCCATCAAGTTTTTCTGAACGCTCCCTTGACCGTCACGAAAAAACTGATTAACCAGCGGCCCTGTTACATGAAATACTGTAGTCTAAAAGTATTTACAAACAACATGCAATATTAAATATAATACGTCAGTGCAAATAACAAAACCATTCACTTCGTTTTTTCGCCTCTTGAGATAAAATTCACTGACTGCAAATATGCATACCAATAGTCTGAAGTGTAAGCCGTCTCCTCACCCAAACCCGTTGAGACAACTGTACCAACAGGGCTGTTTAAACGAAAGTTACTAATCCCTACCCACTGGGGACTGTATTTTGTCTTAATAGGCCACTTTCGAAATATCAATATTCAGCTTGATAGTGAGGCACAGATGAGAAAAACAATAGAACATGTTGCAACGAATGTAAAAGACATTAGCATATCATCCACTTTCCTTTCAACCTTGTCCTCTAAACCTCTCCTTCAAGCTAAATTTTAATATTTCGAAAGTGGTCCATTCCCTCTCTTTTCCCAGCTAATCACGGTGAAGCGGGGAGAGGGTGGGGGTTTTCATTGACTCATACACAAATGAGAGTGACGGGAGAGATAGACTGGGTTTGAGGCTAGTGATACCTTGATCACACCTTCTTTATTTGTTCCACTCTTTATAAATCAGTGATATCTTTTTTTTATTTCTTAACCAACGCATTATCATGTCGCAAAGTTCAGCGACTATTGACATCGAAGAATACGTAGAAGCAGTTGCATTCGAAATCGAAGATTTGAACACTTCCGCATCGAATTCCAATATGGCGGACCTTTCACAACCAATGCCACAAGATCCATCAAAGCACTGTCAGGAACTTATCTATCGTCTGGATGCTCTGAGAAGAAAAGAGAGTTTCTTCGATGTAACAGTATCAGTAAAAGACAAAGTATTTAAAGCTCACAGACTTGTTTTGGCAGCAGCAAGCCCGTTTTTTCTTTCACTTCTGGTCAGTGACATGAGAGAGGGAAAGGAACAGTTCATCAGGATAGAACTTGAAGAAGCAACGGGGTCAGTCATGGAAGAAGTTTTTAAATACATTTACACTGGTAATGTTGCAATCACCAAGGATACCGCCCACGACTTAGTCGCAGCAGCAGATTATCTTCTCTTACCAGGTTTGAAAACTTTGGCGTGTGATGTTTTGGAGGAAAACATTACAATTGAAAACTGCATTTTCAATTATTACTTTGCCGACAAATATCAGTGTTTGGAATTAATGGGGGAGTGCCGTGGGTTTATTAACTCAAATTTTAGTTCAGTCATGAAAACAGATGACTTCTTCAAGCTCGATATTGCTCAAGTCATGAAGTGGGTTTCCAGTGATGATGTCACTGTCACCTCTGAGGAAGAAATTTTTAAAGGAATAGTAAAGTGGGTGTCTCACAAGAAGAGTGAACGAGAAAGTAACTTCGCTGAATTGTTTAGTCAAGTCCGTCTGAAATCTATATCTCGCAAATTTCTTTCCAACGAATTGGTCCATGAAGAACTGGTAGCAACTAACAAGGAGAGTTTGAATTTTGTGTTGAGATCCATGGAGTGCATTTTTGATCCCTTCTTGGAAGTTGCTGCTAAGCCACCCAGGAAGTGCTTGCAGTGGTTACACACAGATGTGATTTTTGTTTGTGGTGGCACAACAGCCTTATGCTATGCACCCCAGAAAGATAGCTGGTATCAGTTGCCAGACATGTTACTTCAACATCAAGATCATGCTGTTGTTCAATACAGAGACAAAGTTTGCATTTTGGGGGGACAGAATGATGGACCAGGAAAATCTCGAGTAATAGAATACTTTCTTTCTTCCACTAATTCATGGGGGACAATTGAAGGAAGACATGAAAGTGATGATTGTTCTTGTTTATCAGTTCTAGGTGGTTGCCTCTATGCATTATTTGGTCGTTACATTGTTCTCTATAAGATTGAGGAGAATGTTTGTGAGACTGTGGCTAATCTAACAACTACTCGCATTAGAGCTTGTTTAATCAGTGATAAAAGACACCTTTACTTAGTAGGAGGATGTTGGCTTTTTTCATCCCCAGCAGTTAAAACAGTGGAAAGGTTTGATCCTATTTCGGCCGCATGGGAGGAGGTTGCAGCTATGAATGAGGCAAGATATAATGCTTTTGGAGCAGCCATGAATGGCAAGATCTACATAGCAGGTGGCATAAAGAAAAATGAGGGATATTTTACCGTATTGAAGTCTTGTGAGGTATATGACCCATCAACTAATGAATGGCAAGTTATTAGTAACCTCAAGGTGTGTCGTCAAGCTGCAAATATGGTATGCGTTCAGGAAGCCCTTTATGTGGTTGGTGGCTTCAAAGACATAAACTCGTCTTCAAGAGAGTTCTCAGTGGAAGTGTTTGAGTTAGGAGCATGTGAATGGAAAAGTAAGTCCACTATACCCACTATTCGAGTGGATCATAAAGCATGTCTTGCAAGGATCCACACAAGCCTATTAGAAAAGCTGTGTAAGCTTTGACATTTCTCTAATGACTGCCTTGTGGTGGCTTTCCTTCAAATAGTGCTACCTGGAGACATTTTTCCCTTTAATTCAGTATTATGACTGCCTTATGGTGACATTCCTTCTTGGTACCACATGGACAAATCTTTTTTGATAATTAAGGGTTTGGCCTTCACTTACTTTTAATACACTTTTAAGGTGGCTGACAACAGTTTTGGGAAGAAAATGATCAAGATTTTGAAATCTGTGAAATTAAAGCAACAGGATATCTTTTCTGAAGTGTTAGTCACTGCAATTGACGTAAAATGTAATTTTACCTGACAAATAAATTCAAATTAGGGGAAAATGCTAAAAAAAGTGACCAAGTGCCTGGAGGGGGACTGGAAACTAAACATTTCAAAGACTTTTTTCTCTAAATCTAGCCTTACGTCCCCACCTTAAAATTTCAGGATTTCCTTAGCAAGAAAAAATAATCATGTAAAGGACAGGCAAATGATGTCGATTTTCGTCTATTTTGATAATAACTGAAAAATTCTGTGGTAAATCTTTTTTAAAAAATGTTGACAGTTTCATCTTCATATTGTTTACTAATTGAAATTCCCAAAATTTTAACCTTTGTGATATCTTGGTTATTATGCAATTACTTTGGATGTCTTTTACAACGTACAGATGGAATAACTATTTGTGTTACTTTAATCTGAAAACGTTATGATCGCATGGGTGCAAATTCATGTGACCCTCCCATTCCAAGGGGCTTAAAAACTTGTTAGTCTCCCTTATTTTCCATTTTTCCACGCCTCTGCTGATTTGGCAAGTCCCTAAAAATTAGTGTTGACAGTTTTATACTATTTGTTGGAATTTGTTGTGCCAAACCATATGTTGACAAAAATCGAATGCACATGCTATCCTTTAGGCATTCAATCACGGACCCACATGTCAAGAAAAGCAATTAAAATGAGTTATTTTGGATGTGAAGTAGATAGTAACTTTTCAGTCGTTCTTCTTAAATGACAAATACAATTTGTGATAACTGTAAATTAGCGTAAGTTGCTATTTTGCCGGCTCGTATGAAAGACCTGGTGATCGAGCCGTGTTAGGTGCGCAGTGGTTTGTGGGATTTAGGTTTATAGTTTGCGGCGTTGTTAGGATAAGTCATTCTACGGTCAGCCTTTGCCACGTGCCCAAGTCCAGTTGCGTCTACTGTTATATCGCACTGAACATTGTTTTAAGCCTTCGTTAGGCTGTATATGATAGCGTTCTTCTTTCTCGTTTTTGATATATTACATCTAAGCCACTATTTTAAACACGGCATTCATGGAAAGCAGCTTTTATTTTATGATGTTAGGGTAGGATACCGTACTTTTATCCATACTTGGTTTATAATTTTCAATTGTTTGTATATTGATGATGAATTGTGGTTAAATTTTTGCTGCTGTTCTATTGCATTTTTTGCACAGAACATATTTTCTGCCAAGTACGGTTACTTGTGCATAGAAGACAGCTGCATATTCTTAATGCATTGGCTTGATCATACAGACCCCTTGAAATGCATAGAATCTACGCCATCAAACAGTTTTTATCTTGCTCCAGTAACCCAAACACAAGTAACTACATTATTTGCTGGACTAAAAGAAAATAAAGCACCCCTAAATGTCCCTAACAAACTTATTAAACTTGCAAGTGAACAACTCTCTGCATCTGATTTAGGAAATTATAGGCCAATAGCAGTTATTTCTCCCTTTAGTAAAGTACTGGAAATACTTAGTAGTATATGACCAAGTTGTGTCCTATCTAGAAAAAGAATGGCTACCCTTATACTTCCAGTTTGGCTTTCGAAAGGGATACTCCACTGAATATGCCATTCTAGAAACTGTAGGAAAATTAAAATCAGCAGTTGAAGATCAACAAATAACATGTAGTATCTTTTTAGACTTTTCCAAGGCCTTCGATACAATTAACAACCATATTCTTTTAGAAAAACTGTATAAATATGGGATCCAAGGACTTCCCCATGCATGGTTTTCAGACTATACAACTAATTGTAAACAATATGTCAAAGTTGGTAATGCAGAATCCAGCCTGAAAACCATCACATGTGGTGTGCCTCAAGGCTCCACACTAGGTCCACTGCTGTTTCTATTGTAATGATATTTAATGATTTGCCTAGGTCCTTGATGAAATTAACTTTTAGGATTTTTGCAGATGATACAAATATGTTTTATTCTTCAACTGAAAGACCCCGAACAATTACAATCAGTTGCTAATGAAGAACTTGGAAAAGTCTTAAAATTTTGTGCAGCAAACTAATATGCTATCCATTAATTTTAAGAAGACAAATTAAATGATAATTACTTAGTCTATTACGTCACCTAAGAAGAAAACAAATATCAGTATAATATTTTGTAGTATAGAACAAAAGTCCCAGATTAAATATTTGGGTGTCTTTATTGATGAGCACCTAAAGTGGGATGCTCAGCTCCAGCACATTAACAACAAAATAACAAAAAATATTGGAATTTTATTTAAGCTATGGCATTACATGCCTATGAATACACTCAAACAACTGTATTATACTCTCATATATCCGTATTAAACGTATGGAATAATGAGCTGGGGTACCGCATACCAAACTAAGTTACATAAAATCAAAATAAATCAAAATAACTGTATTCGCGGCATCTTTTTTGCAAACAAAAGAGAAAGTCCCACACCGTACTTTAGACTGTTAGAAATTTTAAAGTTAGAGAATATTTTTAAATTAAAAATTGGCGCTCTTGTGCATAAAATACAATATCGAAAAAAGGATATACCTCTTGCTCTCTATGATTTAGTTCAACCAGCTTCGGCTGTCCATAATTATAAGACCAGGAATGCCACTAATCAAAGCCTGTACAGACCATTTTCTAGAACTTATTATGGCCTGGCAAGGTTTAGCGTTAGTGGCATCACAGACCAGGGAAGCAATACCTATAAAAATTAAGTTTCTCCCCTTTGACAGTTTTAAAAAAGAATACACACTCTCTCTACTTGACAGTTAGACGTGTGGTTAACTTAGCCAGAGCTTTATAACTAGTTTCTATAAGCATTACATAACCTCCACCCATTTGTAACTGCTCTGTGGTAGCAGCCAATAGGCCTTATCACGGTTTTCGACGCCATCTTGACGGGTAGGCAAAGCGGTC
>JALIRR010005061.1:0-12500 GCA_023091755.1 Montipora sp. Colony 1 RG-2022 | reverse complement strand
GTAACAAGGCTGATCAAAAAAAATGAACAGATAATAAATGAAATAAAATAATTCGAAATGAAATTGAAAAAGGTAAAATTGTTGAGTTCAGATTTCAGTCCATAAGCTTTATGAAAAAGGAAGGTCTTTAGACCAGCTTTAAAGTTATTATACGAATTAGCGCTTTTAAGTTCGAGTGGTAAACTGTTCCAGAGCTTTCATGCAACGGCACTGAAAGCTCTGTCGCCAAAGGTAGAAAGTCTTGTTTTTGGAATTATCAGGTTGTTTGCAGAGGCAGACCGTAGAGCTCGTGTAGGTTTGTACTTGTGAAGAAGATCCTTTATGTAATCTGGAGCCATGCCATGTAGAGTTTTGTATGTTGTTGACAGGATCTTAAATACAATCCGTTCTTCTACAGGAAGCCAATGAAGTTGTCTTAGGACTGCATGGTGTTATGTGTTGGAATTTCTTGGTGCTCGAGATAATCCGGGCAGCTGTGTTTCGTAGTTGTTGTAGCTTCATGATCTCTATCGCTGGGAGGCCATAAAGAATGGCGTTACAATAGTCTATTTTCGATAAAATCACCGTATGAACTAGATGCTCACTGTTGCAGTCAGAGAGGTAGTTTCTGATTCACCCGATCGTCGCAAGGGATTGATATGTTGATTGGCATACTGTGTTGATTTGAGACTTGAAACACAGGTGGTGATCGATTGTAATAGCAAGGTCTCTGACTTCAGATGTGGTTTTAACCTTAATGTCTCTGATTGACAAAGAGTCGATGGTGGTGTTCGAAAGAGAGAATAATTCATTTGAAATCCAAGTTAAGATGAAAAATCCCTGCCTCTCAGAGGCAATTTGAAAGAGCAACAATGATATTTAAGTCCCTACGGGCACAAGCGCCTGAGTATCTCTGCTCGACATTTGTCCATCGCGAATCTGGTTATTGTTTGAGAGACTCTGTGAATAAGGTAATGTTCCGCCGCAACCGCGCACAAACTACTAAAAAAAACAGCTTTTATTAGCTGTAGTGGCGCAGTTTTGTGGAACAGTTTGCCTTTAGAACTAAGAAAAGAAGAGTCCCTCAATCAATTCAAACGATTGATCATAGAGGCTATCTCAGCCATTATTTTAAGCACGGCATTTACGGAAAGCAGCTTTCATTTTATGATATTAGGATAGCGAAGGTAGTTTTACGGAGTTTTATCATACTTGGTTTATAATTTTTCATTGTTTTTATATTGCCAATGAATTGTACCGTGGTTAAATGAAGATTATAGACAACTGTAAAGTTCAGGCGGCTTCCAACGGGATTCGAACCCATGCCCTCTGCGGCGATACCTGTGCAATGCTCTACCTACTGAGCGTTGAGGCCACTCAGTTGGGAGCAGGTCAATTTGTTGGGCTTACTGTGTTCATTTGTTGGGCTCCTGTGTTGGCAGTGGTCAGAGGTCGAATCCCGTTTAAACCACATGAATTTTTCAGGTGTCCGAGAATTGCTTAAATTGTTCAGAAGACTAGAGATTCTGACCATTTGTAGATAACATTACCGAGGCAGCACTTTTCTCTTCAGTTATTTAAAGACCCTAAGTTTTGTCCGGCCGTAGTTTTTGATCTCGCGCGACCTGCCGCACAGTTGTCTGATGCTCAATCAAATGAGCCAACCGTTCGTGTTGCTTGACCTTAGAAGCTTTTACTCGTTTGCATCGAGTATTGGATCGATCCACTCAATCGTGGTAGAACAGCTATTCTATTCAATACTCATCTTTTCTTGTACTCGCGCCAAAAATACGCGCAGTTGCGGTAGTGGTATAATGCTAGCTGTAACCGTTGAAGACCGTCATTTTCTCAAATTTCTGAGAGTGCAGAAGGCGTGGAAGTCCGAGATTCGCGGACTTCCTGCTTTGGCTGTGGCCAGAGTCCTTGTCCTTGGCGCTGATCAAATTCAAAGCGCACTCTGGGGACGAGAACGATTCAAGATAAGTTGGTGTTTAATGCCAGTGTTGCGTAGATGCGTAAATTACAACTGAATGAAAAGCGAAAAAAGTTGAATTTTTACCGGCCTGTGGGCCTGTGAGCCTGTGAGCAGGGTATTGAGTGAAGCCACCAGCGCGTGAAAGAATGGGGAAAGAAAAAGCACGTTTTCTCGCCCCATTCTTCTCACGCAATTGCGGCTCGCAACCTACTTACAGGCTGATGAAATTTTATCTTTTTTTGTTTTTTTTTTTTTTCAGTTCTGGCGTAGGTCTGATTTACGACACTATTTGTGGTTAAGTCGTGGTATAAGGTACTCGCATTAGAAATCACCGTGCTGTCTAAATTGCCCTTTATTAAAAGAAGCACTGATTGGCTTGGTTATTTAATTAACATCTGGCAGATCGTGAGTTCGAACTTCAGGCTCAACAATCCCTTGGGGTTTTTCAATAAATAACCGAGGAAAAAAGAGCAGCTTTTGTGATAATTAGGTCCTCTCTCACGAGAACTATAAACCGGAGCCTCCTTCTGGGACGTTAAACAACCCACACACTGAAGGGTGCGTTCGATTGACCGTATTCCGGAAAAGGAATATATGGAATAATAGTTAGAAATCCTTCGTTTTTATGGAGATTCACATTACAATTGTGAAAAACCTGCTAAAATGCTATTTTAAACATATCTTTAGTATCCTTATTTCTTCAAAATGCCAGACGTACCGTTGTAAATCATCAATCCCAGTATTCTTATTCCGGAATAGTGTCAATCGAACGCACCCTAAGAGTATGGTACCGAATTCGTGGTTTTCAAAACTGGTAGTCCATCTCTGTCAGCATGTGGTGGTCGCCCTTGCTAGATTAGCTGCAATGGCCCCGGAGCAAATAAAATACAGCCAAATGTTCGGCTATTTGCTGTATGTTGGATCTTTTTAGTTCGACTTTCTGTAGAAGAATAAAACAAAAGCAAGAACGACTCCACAACAACTGGAAAAACTTCACTGGGTTTTCCCATTGTGATTATAATTGTAATCTTCAACCCGTTAATTTGGCCGTAAAGACTAACTATGGTAAGGATGTCAAAAAGTATTTGAGCAGTCTAAAAAAACACCTTCCATTTTGCCTCCACTACTCAACCGGACTAACACAATAAAAATACCTAAAACCAGCAGGTGGAAAAAACCGAGGAACGTGTTCCCCCGACCAAGGCAGTGGTGCGACCCTTGGGGTTAAATCCCACAAACCACTGCGCACCTAACACGGCTCACCAGGCCTCTGATACGAGCCGGCAAAATAGCAACTTATGCTAATTTACAATTATCACAAATTACATTTGTCGTTTAAGAAGAACAACTGAAAAGTTACCATCTACCTCGCTTCCAAAAATAACTCATTTTAATTGGTTTTCTTGACATTTGCATCAGTGATTGAGTGGCAAAAGGATAGCATGTGCATCCAATTTTTGTCAACATATTGTTTGACACAACAAATTCCAACAAATAGTATAAAACTGTCAACATTAATTTTTAGGGACTTACCAAATCAGCAGAGGGGTGGCAAAATGGAAAATAGGGGAGACTAACAAGTTTTTAAGCCCCTTAAATGGGAGGGTCTAGACCCAGGGAGGGACCCATGTGATCATAACGTTTTCAGATTAAAGTATCAGAAATAGTTATACCATCTATACGTTGTAAAAGACATTCAAAGTAATTGCGTAAAAACCAAGACATGACCAAGGTTAAAATTTTGGGAATTTCAATTAGTAAACAATATGAAGACGAAACTGTCAACATTTTTTAAAAAAGATCTATCAGACAATTTTTCAGTTATTATCAAAATAGACGAAAATCGACATTTTTTCCATTTGCGAAAAACCTGTCTGTCTATACATGATTATTTTTTCTTGCTAAGGAAATCCTGAAATTTTAAGGTGGGGATGTACAGCTAGTTTTTGAGAAAAAGGCCTTTGAAATGTCTAGTTTCCAGTCCCCCCTCCAGGAGCTCGGTCACTATATTTAGCATTTTCCCCTGATTTGCATTTATTTGTTAGGTAAAATTACATTTTACATCAATTGCAGTGACTAACACTTCAGAAGAGATATCCTGTTGCTTTAATTTCACAGATTTCAAAATCTTGATCATTTTCTTTGGAAAACTGTAGTAAGCCACCTTAAAAGGAGGTCACTTATTAAAAGTGGATGAAGGCCAAACCCTTAATTATCAGAAAAGATTTCTCCATGTGGCACCAAGAAGGAATGCCACCATAAGGCAGTCATAATACTGAATTAAAGGGAAAAATGTCTCCAGGTGGCACTATTTGAAGGAATGCCACCACAAGGCAGTCATAAGAGAAATGTCAAAATGTCAAAGCTTACACAGCTTTTCTAATAGGCTCTTGTGGATCACTGCAAGACATGCCTTATGATGAATCTTTTTCTTTTTCGATCCCCAGGATTTTCATTCTCAAAGTTAGTGGGTATAGTGGACTTACTTTTCCATTCACATGCTCCTAACTGAAACACTTCCACTGATAACTCTCTTGAAGACGATTGTATGTCTTTGAAGCCACCAACCACATAAAGGGCTTCCTGAACACATACCATGTTTGCAGCTTGACGACACACCTTGAGGTTACTCATGACTTGCCATTCATTAGTTGATGGGTCATATACCTCACAAGACTTCAGTACTGTAAAATGTCCCTCATTTTTATTTATGCCACCTGCTATGTAGATCTTGCCATTCATGGCTGCTCCAAAAGCATTATATCTTGCCTCATTCATAGCTGCAACCTCCTCCCATGTGGCCAAAATAGGATCAAACCTTTCCACTGTTTTAGATGCTTGAAACGAAGAAAGATCAATTCCTCCTACTAAGTAAAGGTGTCTTTTATCACTGACTAAACAAGCTCCATAGCGAAGAGTTGGTGGATCAGCCACAGCCTCACAAACATTCTCATCAAGCTTATAGAGAATAATGTCAGGATCAAATTAAATAATGCATAGATGCAACCATCTAGAACTGATAAACAAGAACAAACATCACTTTCATGTCTTCCTTCAACTGTCCCCCAGCAATTAGTGGAAGAAAGAAAGTATTCTATTACTCGAGATTTTCCTGGTCCAACACGCTGTCCCCCAAAAATGCAAACTTTATCTCTGTATTGAACAACAGCATGATCTTGATGTTCAAGTAACATGTCTGGCAACTGATACCAAATGTCTTTCTGGGGTACATAGCATAAGGCTGTCCTGCCACCACAAACAAAAATCACATCTGTGTACCTCTCCAAGCACTTCCTGGGTGGCTTGGCAGCATCTTCACAGAAGGGATCAAAAATGCACTCCATGGATCTCAACACAAAATTCAAAGTCTCCTTGCTTGTTGCTACCAGTTCTTCATTGACTAATTCGTTGAAAAGAAAGTCATGAGACATGGATTTCAGACGGACTTGACTCAACAATTCAGCAAAGTTGCTTTCTCGTTCACTCTTCTTGTGAGTCACCCACTTAACTATTCCCTTAAAAATTTCTTCCTCGGAGGTGACAGTCACATCATCACTAGAAACCCATTTCATGACTTGTTCAATATCGAGCTTCAGGAAGTCATCTGTTTTCATGACTGAACTGAAATTTGAGTTAATAAACTCGCAGGACTCCCCCATTAATTCCAAACACCGATATTTGTCGGCAAAGTAATAATTCAAAATGCAGTTTTCAGTTGTAATGTTTTTCTCCAGAAAATCACAAGCCAAAGTTCTCAAACCTGGTAAAAGAAGATAGTCTGCTACTGCCACTAAGTCGTGGGCATTCTCCTTGGTGATTGCAACATCACCAGTGTAAACGTATTTAAGAACTTCTTCCATGACTGACCCCGTTGCTTCTTCAAGTTCTATCCTGATGAACTGTTCCTTTCCCTCTCTCATGTCACTGACCAGAAGTGAAAGAAAAAACGGGCTTGCTGCTGCCAAAACAAGTCTGTGAGCTTTAAATACTTTGTCTTTTACTGATACTGTTACATCGAAGAAACTCTCTTTTCTTCTCAGAGCATCCAGACGATAGATAAGTTCCTGACAGTGTTTTGATGGATCTGATGGCATTGGCTGTGAAAGGTCCGCCATATTGGAATTCGATGCGGAAGTGTTCAAATCTTCGATTTCGAATGCAACTGCTTCTACGTATTCTTCCATGTCGATACTCGCTGAACTTTGCGACATGATAATGCGTTGGTTAAGAAATAAAAAAAAGTTATCACTGGTTTATAAAGAGAGGAAAATACAGAAGATGTGATCAAGGTATCCCCAGTCTCAAGCCCAGTCTCTCTCTCCCTCACTCTCACTTGTAAGCCTGTGTAATACATGAGTCATGTTGTTTGAAAATATTTTTAGACTATTTCATGTACGAGGAACAGCAGACGCATTTCCGGTCGTCGCTTCTCTAGCGAAGCGACGACCGGAAATGCGTCTCAGTTAATCAGTTTCTTCATTACTGTCAAGGGAGCGTTCTCAAAAACTTGTTGGAGTGGAGGGTACCTAAAATAATGAAAACAAAAATTGTCATCAGCCAATGTAAACGCTATTTAATAAAATATAATATTCAACTTTAAGGGTTTGGATTCAATAGTATATAGCAAATGTGGTTGAAATCAAGTGGTGATAAGGTAGACTGAAGCGAGGCACGAGTTTGATCGTAAGCCGTTTTGAAGTTTCGACGAGTGGAAATTTGACAGTCAAGTTCAAATTTCAGTAAATCTTTCTTAAAACTCGCCGGCAAGCAGAAGTGTCTTAAAATTCTTGTACAAACAGCGGTGACAAACATCAGATATAAACGCACCATTTGACTGAATTATCTTTTACTTGACGTTTGGGGTTGAGAGGCCTACATGACTGACTCCCTTGTACGTACTGTAGTATGGTTTCCCACCCACCCAATAGATGGTTAGCAGCACGTCAATCAGGTATCAGGATTCCCTGTAGTATATATGCTGATGGGTTTCTTAAGCGAACTTTGGAAGTCACCAAAACCCGCTTAAAATGCCGAGAAAGCCCTCTTTAAAAATAGTGAAATTCTGCTGCTATTCTATTGCATTTTTTTGCACAAAACATTTCTTCTGCCAAGTATACGGTTATTTGTGCATAGCAGACAGCTGGACATTGTTTATGCATTAGCATGGCTGTTGGTTGTTGGTTGGCAAGTGCTCAGCCAATGATTTCCAATAGATTACCAGCAGAATTTCTTGGCGGAATCTCAAGTTTCCTTGATCAAATTCTCTTAATCTCTGATAATGGTTTAGCGCACCTGATAGTCTCTTGTCTAGCGCTAATGTTACCGAGTTTTAGCATTGCGGAACAGCGCGAAATGTTCAATGCGGGGCGTCTTGCGGGGCAAGACGCTCTGACACGTTTTCTGGTTGTTGTTGTTGTTGTTGCTATCTTGGTCTCTTAAATGCTGCCTAGGTGGAAATTCTGCGGAACGATTTTCTGTCTAAACAACTCATCAGCTCTTAGAGCTGAGTTGACCGCCAAGGCAGCCTCTTTGTCATGAACTTCCTTTTCCTCTTCCTTTTCAAGCTCTTCACTATCACCACTATCCGCTATCCGTCAGTTGCGGATATACGCAGACTTCAGTACAATAATGTACTTGATTTTAATGCCTTTTTTCGCCGAGACACTTTCTGTGAAATAAAAAAAAAAGCAAAATAACTTCATCACGCTGCATTTCCACCTTTCTGCAATTCTTAATACTTACTAACATCATTCAGCCTTTGTAGTGTCTTTGTATGCATTTTAAATATACCAAAAGACGACTTGCTGGCGAAAAAAAGAGTGGGAGGGTTCGCAGGATTTTCTCAATCAGTCTGTTCTTTGTTTATGTGGACAGTAACGTTCATTGTTCGCCGTGTAATCAAAGAAACCACAACAGAGAAAACGTTGTCGTCATTGAGAATTCATTGGTCTGCAGTAAACCAAATAAACTAACCCGGCCAGCTCGCAGGGTACTCAAAATAATCCTAATAAAGCTTTCCCCGTTTCAATAAATCCTGAACGCTGATTGTATGTTTGATATGTATCAGCAATTAATTTTATTTTCCAGGAACGGGTTAGAGCGCTTTCTGAGCTATTACGTATGACTTTTATGGGCTATTGATGCCCTGTCACATTAACTGAAAAAGGAAGGAACTTGTGTCACTGTCTTTCTTTTGATGACCTAAAGGGATTCTATTTTGGAATCGAACGTTCATGATACAAACCCTTCCATAACCACACAAAGAAAAACACACAAGCAAATATAGAGTATCAGTAACCCTTGAAGGTTTTATAATGTTTGTTACTGTCTCTTTTATTCTCTACTTTCTCAAATCCCATAATACATCTCTTTTACCCACCAAAATTTTGCTAAATCATTGTTTGCAATTTCTCAAGGGACATGAAGATCTTCCAAGAGAAATCGAAAACAACGCCTATGCATTTTTTTTTGGGGGGGGGAGGGGGGGGGGGGGGGGGATTTGAGGACTATCTATCAATGAAAACAATTTCCAGATGACCAACCAATCAGAATTCAATTAAATGACAAGCAATCATGGTAATTTTTTCAAAAATCACGCGTGGTTCACCACATTTCACGGTACATCCGTAACGGATATAACGCAAAAACTGTTGACAACCAGCTGCTGTGATTTCGATAATAGAACCTTAATAGGGAACTCAAGCAACGACGACGGCGACGGCACCGAGAAAGTCATCTCAAAATATAAATTCGCGTCATTGTAATCACTTTGTAAACATGTCAACCCTTCTTATATGACAAGGGTGTGGTAGTTCCTCAAAAATGACATTAAGGAGGCTCGAAAGGGTTTTCGGCTGAGCGCGCGCGCGTAAGCCACACACGCATTTCGTAAGCTGCTCGCGTCAGCTCATGATTCAAATGGGTCACCAGAAATAAACAAATACCGCCAATTTCGCTCCCCTTTCTCCTAATTCCTATATATAAGGAATATAAATAGACAACTCCTATTCACGAAAACTACGAAACTTCTACACAAACGGCTTAATGGTCACTTAAATCCGTTTGTGTTGGCCTGTAGCTCCACTCACGCGCGGACTCGAGTGAGTGGGTGACGCATGCGTAAATGCTGATCTTGTAACCCCCTCATTTTTCCTGATTTTGCAACTTTACTCGTTTATATCTCTGCTTCCGGACGGTGAATTTTTTTCATTTTTTGCATGTTAACTTAGATTAATTTAAACCGTTTGTCTTTCAAATTTAAAAAAATTCTGTAGGTGAAAAAAAAAGTTACAGACACATTTCAAAAAAACTGATTTTCCCGAAAAACTGGCCTACAGATTTTGTTGAATTTTAAATATTTTAGAGAGTATTTCTAACATTTCCTGGTGACGCGGAATGGGAAAATTTCACCGTCCCGTTTCTTCAAAAAAGACAACATATGTAGATTTTAAGGCTCAAAGAAATGCCTAATATCGTTGCTATGGTAACGTTATTTTGGAGCAAAATATAATGTGAGAAATCTACGATGGGTACTTAATACCCTGGCCAAATTTCGTTTGAAAAATTGAGAAACTATTTCGAGCCTCCTTAAGAGTTTAATTCCTCAACAGTTACTACACATTTTTACCGCGAAACGACATAAAATAGTTTCGTAGTGATATAAATAACGCGAACTCGTATTTTTAAATGAAGTCCTCGCAGCCGTCGTCGTCCTCGTTTCGTAAGCTCCCTATTAAGCAAGGACGACGACGACGGCCAAGAGAACGTCACGCCCTGCACGTGAGTTTTACATTTTGATTCATTTCTTTGCCGTTCTCGTCTTGACAGCGGCATTTGAGGCCATGTAGAGGAAGCGAGCACCTGCCGACGAATTTTCAATTTTCTCTCTCAATATCCACACCGTTACTCTGCGAGCAGAGTCTCTTTCGATCTTCCTAGATAAGTCGGGAAGAGGATAGTAGACTCTGCCAGCCGGCTCGATATTTCGTGTTGAGCATGCGGTAAAAATTCAAACGTATTCGGGAGCGAGTTACGCGTGACTAGTAACCGCAAAACCACAAAACCAAAACAAACAGTAGGGATATTTTCGAACAACTCTGGCAAACAAACGACAATCAAGGAATAATGTCCTTCTAAACCCAAGATAGTTCAAGTTTTTAAATTGCCATTTCAGGTTTTACTGAACAAATTAATAGGTTTCTCAATTTCTGGCAAACTAGTTTCTGTAACCGACATACGGAGGAAATACTCATGGGAATTTAGACAGTTAAAAATTGTCACGCTGTTGTAAATTTAAAAAATATTGATGACGCGTGGCGATTGATCATGCGCACAAATTAAAAAAGCAAGTTTGACAAGTCGAAACTGGACTGACTCATCTATTTCTTTGGATGAGCGGCAAATCAAAGAAAGTCGAGCCGGCTGGCAGAGTCTACTTTCCTCTTCCCGACTTATATAGGAAGATCGAAAGAGACTCTGCTCGCATAGTACCACACCGTCTTCAACGACATGAAATGATCAAATTTGTGGTCATGTAGAAGACGAGAGCACCTTACGATGACTTTTCAATTTTCTCTCTAAATATCCACACCGTTCTCACCAATTTTTTTCTTGGAATGTGGACTCACACTTTCCACGCCGAGCGACTTGGAGAAATCGCAAATTTATTACAATAACAGGAAATGATATTTTTAGACGACGAGTCTCGTAGCGGTCCTCGTCATCCTTGCTTGAGTTCCCTGACATGCGCTGTGAACGTTGCACTGACTTGCAACATCACTGATGTCAGGACGGGTATAAACTTTTAAGAAATACACGAAGCAAAAAGCTGACTCTCTCTCATCGCTCCTGAGAAGCGATTTATGCAGAAGAATCAGCTTCCATCTCACCAAATAATCGTTGCTTGGTGGTTTATGGAATCTTAAACTTTCAACTGGTGACACACGCTGACCTTGCGAAAACACTGGGGAAGGAATCTGCGATGCAAATAACCCAAGATGCCTCCTTCAAAAAGGGTAAAGTACACTGTAGGTAAGAGAGCCAAATATTTTGCGACAACAGGAGTAAATGAAAGTTCTAATAGTTGTAATAGTTCTATATTTATAACAAATGGCGATGTATCTGTTATTTTAACTTATTCCTCTTTGCATAAATTTTTCCAAAACATCCATGATCATTTCCTCTGAAACAAAAGCTGGAAAACGTTTGCCAAGTTTGTAATTCAACGCACCCCCTAAGATTAAAATTTTAAGGGAAATCAAGCCCTTCTTAAAAATGAAGTTTTATTTAATCGCTGAAAGATTTAAATTTCGATGGCGAATGAAAAGTGATGAAGCGATCGTTGATTTTTGGCCGAGACGCTATTTAAAAGAAGTCCAAGCAAAAGAGTAGTCGCCGCGGGCGTTTCAGTTCTATTTTTGTAAATTTCCTCTAATGCCGTAAGCTAATGACAACTTGTGTCAGAAGCTCAAGGAAGTAAATATTCTTAAAGAAGTCATGTGTACATCGCCTTAGTTTTGGGAATAATCTGAGTACAAGAAGGTGATGACTGTTTTATAACTGAACTGAATTCGGAGTGTGCTTCACGAATGACCTTAGTGAAGGTGAATGTCACTATTTTCAGTGTAACTGTGAAAGGGTAAAAATGTCTCCAAAATAAAACTGAGATAACCAAAAACTGATGATACAGTTTTTTTTACCAAAGACTACTTTTCTGTATTGAAAAGATTTTCTGTCTCCCGTCGTAGAGGGTGACGTGGATGGAGATGGATTGTAACTTGAATAAACAGGGCACCATTTTAAGTGAGGCTCCCACGCTCAGACTTGTCGAACGAATCGGAACCCTTTTTTTTTATAAGAATAACCGAGATCTTTAAGAACATATTAAGAACATACCCAGGCTGAGAGTCAATCAAGGAATGTCTTTATTTTGCTCATTTGTTTCTTGTTTTGGTGAGTAGTATAAGTGAAGGAAAAAGAAATGTAAAACTGTAGTCTAAAAGGGCAATTAACATTCTCGTCCCCATAGCTCTTTTCGCTTCTCTTAGCCGGCGGGGCCTTGGCACGACAACCAAATAGAAGCTACTGCTGAAACCTCTAGAGCAATTTTATTCCCATTAAAGGAATAATTTTAGGAATAACTCTAACTCTCCTGAATCAAATATTCATTTTTGTCACGAAATGGCGATATAAGAGAAAGTATATAGCAAAGGAAAACAGGTGACACCAATTACTACCGCCCACTTTAATACCTAAGGAGTATATTTTGATGTCTGTTAAGCTCGCTCTCGGATAAATATTCGTATTCTTTTTCAAAAAAACAAGTAGTTGCAACCATTTCACTCATTCAATTGTGTATGTGTTCTTAAAGGCCCGTGCAAACGCTCGCAACAACACGCAACATTGTTGGGCCCAACAATTAATGTTGTCTCTTGTTACGCGATGTTAGCCGATGTGTGCAAACGCTCGCAACAAGTCACTACATGTTGGGTCTTTAGATGAGAATACAAAGGACTCTGGGACGTGTTTCCATCTCCGACGCCATGTT
>JALIRR010005060.1:0-7500 GCA_023091755.1 Montipora sp. Colony 1 RG-2022 | reverse complement strand
TTTAAAGATGCAGTAAAATCTGCAAATCTCATTCTCAACATTGAAGGGGTTAATATACAAATGTGTGATTTTGGAAATTCTATATCCTGGAGTGGCCCCCACTGACAAGTAAAATGGTCTGGCGTTAAACAGTAAAATTGAAGTCTAACACTCAGAATTGAAAGGGTTAAGTTTTTGAGTGGTCTTTGATGTTGTTAACCCATTCGTCCTTGAAACGGCCCCCATTGACGAGTAAAATCGTCTGGCGTATAATCTATAAACCCCACTGTAAGGACTGATGAATGGATGGATGGATAGATGGTTGTGGGTCCTGCAACAACCTACACAGTAGATGCTAGTGTAAGTGTATACATGTAAATAATAATTATGACGGCATTATGAGACGGTTACATGTATCTTTACAGGTACTGTGATTCGGAAGGTCTTTGATATTTTCAACACGGTAGATTGTCAATCAATATGGGTGATTTATATAATTGAATAGACTACAGTATTTATGAAAAAGTGAGATACATGTATGTTTTAGCTTACAACTAAACAACTGCAGAAACTGTATTAATTTAAAAGAAAATTCATTTGATGCTAGCCCACAAAACACTTTTTACTTAACACAAGAACACATAATTCTGAAGTGATGTAGTTATTGTGATCATTTAAGCAAACATCCCTATTGAATGAAAGAAGAAACTCTTCTGGGCAAGAGAAAACACTTAACACATGAGAGCCAAATGAATGTGTTAAGTGGTATTTTCCTATGCTATTCTAGACTAGACAAAACAAATTCCTACCCTTCCCTAGACATTTGTACAGTTTGTATTCCAGGTAGTACTACTGGCTTTTTTTAAAAACATGAGCTCCAAACCTTGTCGTGCAACTGGTTCAGGAGTTTGCTGCACAAATACTCTCTTTTTATTGCAAATTAAGAAATACAGCATTGCTGACCTGGCCCCAGTTGTTCAAATGACGGATAGCACTATCCGCCGGATAAATCACTATCCAGTGGATAAGTAATAGCGAAATCAATTGTGCTATCCAGTGGATAGTGATTTATCCGGTGGACCCCATTATCTACCTTTTGAACAACTGAGGCCTGAACACCAAGTGACTAAAACTTGTACAGTAAACCAGCTGTGACAGAAAGGGATAAAGCCGCCTTAGTTCCTTGTTGTCATTGGTAGAAGAAGTAATTTTTTGCAATGATTGTGAAGCTACATAGAGAATATATATGAAGTATCGTATATTTGAACTGTGAGTTGATATGATAAATTTGTTCGAGAGATCATTGTGGTGAAGTGAGCAACTGAAGCAGTTATGAAAAAAAGTAAAGTAAAGTATTTAGTAAAGTCACTGTTTACGAGCCAGAAGGCCCATCAGGCCGGTGCTCATCTCCGGTTTCGGTAGCATAAAGCAACTAGGAGTAGTTATACTCCCCCCTGGATGGGATGCTATTCCATCGCAGGGCTTCCCCCAGCATTTCGCCTGTACCCATTTATACACCTGGGTGGAGAGAGGGAACCATGAGAGTAAAGTGTCTTGCCCAAGAACACAACACAATGTCCCTGGCCAGGACCCGAACCCAGACCACTCAATCTGGAGTCGAGCACTCAAACCGTGAGGCCACCGCGCCTCCCACAGCCTAAAAAAATTCCAGACATGTTTTTTATTTGAACCCGTGACCAAGTTATTTGTGAGCAGGCTAGGTGCGAGTTCATTTTACATCTTGTGCAAAGAGAATGGATGATTGAAAAAGTTAATAATTAACAATTATTCTTTGAAATCGAGGTGAATAGTGGTAGAATATTTACCGAGTGGCAAGGTAAATATTCTGCCACTTTTCACCGAGATTGAAAAGAATAATTGTTTTAGTATATACTCACGAAGTGATCATCTCAACAACAATTGCAGAAAAAAACATCTAAAGTCGATTTAATTGGCATCTCAATTCATGCGTGGAAAACGTGCAAGCGGCACAAAGCATGCACAAAAGTGTTTTATGCCAGAAACACATACTGGGCAGTCAACCTGGGAGGAGAGCGTGACTTCCCATCGCGTGATTACCTTATTTGGCTCTTTCATTCAATCCCACCATGTGAGCCTTCTTGGTTTGACATTTTCAAAGTTCAGCTTGTTCTGTTTTCTGTTCAGGAGTTTAATCCCTCTCTCTCTTTATTGTAACCTACATGTACAATGTACTTTAATAGTTCCCTTAAATAAAATATGTGCATGGAATTGCTGCCTGCGGCACTTGCCCTGTTAGGGAGGGGCGGGGGGCATATTTTTATTTTGCTGGACTGGGATAAACTTGACGCCAGGAAATTATGCTAGCAACTATGCCCGCCTCGCAATACAGGCGTGACACACCCCCTTGGCTAGCTGCCGAGACCCCTCATCCAGTGGTTCATACGGGTGGTGGGTATTATCCATGCCTTGCCAGTACATTCCCTGCCCCTCAATTATGCCCAAATTGTGTCTATTGCCTTACTGTGCACCAAGGCATTAAATGTTGTTTATGTGAAATAAACTTGTGTAACTATTTGAAACTTGCAAGCAACTATTTTTGACATGAAATTATGTTAAAAAACAAGTAGTGTTTTGTTTCCGGAATGGTAAGGGCAGGAGAAAAGATAAAATATTGTAGTGCGGGTCTCTCGGCCTGTCATTATTGATTTTGGTTTGTCTGTTGAAACTATAGAAATGTGGACGCCGCCCATTTCTCTGAATGGCGTCTGTTTTAACTTCAAGTTAATTTAGTGGTTTTGTAGCACTAACCCAAGGCTAATTTGACCCTTTTTTCAACAGTAAGGACCATAGCAATAACCAATAGAGTGCTCAAGTTAATCTTGTTTAGTCTTTGTGTTACAGGTTGATCACTAATGTAACTATTTGAGAAAGATTTTGAAAAGAAGGGTGTCATATTCTGTTTTGATGATTTTGCACTTTTTTGGAGGTAGTTCTGTGGTTTCTAGCGGACATTAATACTGGCACCTTGTTAACCCATTGACCCTTGAGGTGCCCTAGGACAGTCCCCAGTAGACAAGTAAAAAATTATCTGGCATCTGTTAAGTCTCCCAGGGGTCATTAGGTTAAGTAAAGCATACTGTACAACGTAGTCAAAATGTGCCGGCAGCCGGCTATTTGGCCGCCTACAACACTATATCTGCCACTTGCTTCTAATTCACATTTGTCAGACTTGGTTAATTCAGGATGAGGTTGTTTCAAGGTTTTGTTCATCACTGTAAACTATGCAAGGTTCTCCAGCCCTTGGCAGCAGAGTCCGAAGGCCTCTCCTGCCTATTACTATAGCCAGCTTGCCTACTACTGGAAGACATTATGACTGGGCTGACTGTAGGCTGTACCATCAGTTGATTTTTCCTAAACAGGCACACATCCCTTTTGCTAAATCCTTCTTGTGCAGGATGGTTAATTATGCCCTCCCAATTTCACTTCAATCAGTCTGTAATTAATTGCTACACCTATTGCATGCCATATTGCATTGCTTACGTGCAGTTATAGAATGATTCGATTACAATGAACCACAGTCAGTTTGCACATTTATATGGTCAACAGATTGGGACATGGCATCTGGTCCAGCAGTCTTTCCCTCAACAAGAGAGAGCACAAACTATGCCCGTTTGTGCCGTCTTTTAGTGGATGTAGGATCTCAGGCCCTTCGCGATACCTTTGACAGAATACATTCTCCAGCTGATCTTCACAAGATTTTGTCAAATACTTCAGCACATTACCCTAAATTGCTGTCACTGAGAAAGAGAAAAATTTTGAATCCCACACAGTGGGGAAAGCTATACCCAACTGTTTGTTCATCTGTGTCATCAGCCAGCTTTGACATTACGCTTCTGGTGGTATTGCTGCGAAATATATGTGGTTTCAGTCCTCCTGCCAGTACTGGAAACTGGGACATGCTTCCTCTTCCTGGTGATAACAGTTGTGAGGCAAACATAGCAAGAATCAAGTATTACAGAAATGAAGTCTATGCTCATGCCAGCCAAGCTTCTGTTGATGATGCAACATTCAATATGTTATGGCAGTATATAAGTAATGCATTGCTAGCCCTTGGATCTGGAACAACTTATGCCAGTGCGATCAGCCGACTGAAGACTGAGTCTATGGATCCTGATTTTGAGGAGCACTATCGAGAATTACTAAAGCAGTGGAAAAAGGATGATGATAACACCAAGATGATGATAACACCAAGGAGGAATGCCATTGGTGAATTAAAGGTGAAAGGTATGCTTGATCTCAAAGGAGTTAATGCCATTAGAAGTTAGTGAATTAAAGGTGTTTTGTGTATCTTGCCAATACAGAGGGTTCAGCTTTAACATTTTTTTTGCAAAGATGTACTAAAGCAGGGGAACAGACAATTTTAGCTGTTACGTTTCGTTTTCCCATCTCAGACTCGAGGGAACTTTCTTTCAAAAGATGTTCTTCTACATGTATTTGGTTGCCATATTGGACGGGGGAAAGTCGGAAGATCTGGGACAAATGGGGAATACACCGCCTGCCGTAAAACTGGTCTTTTCTCAGTAGCTGCCCACTTTCTGTTGAGCTTCCAGTTATATGTCACGCCACAATAATAATAATAATAATAATAATAATAATAATAGTAATAATAATAATAATAAACTAAGAGACCATAATAAAGCTGTCAATCACTTAACCATGCAGTTGTAAACAAATTCACTCTGGAGTGTCTACTTGCACCCAAAAAAGCAGTAAAGAATGGAAGCAAACCGGCAGAATCTGCAGCAAACGATAAGTGTAGGTTTTGCCCATTCCGATTTCTTGTTCAAGACGGAAAGTTTGAAAAATCTGTGAAGCCAACTTCAAGCAGCGAGAAAACACTGTTCAAGCAACCATGGACAAACTGTTGGTGTACATGTATGTTGGATCAGATACATGTACAACAGTTAATTTAATTTCTATTGAAAAAATATTTTCCAACTCAACCTGTAAGGTCAAGGAAGCTTTTTTCATTTCAAAAGGCAGGACAATTGATCCCAATGGTGTTAATATCCGTAAAGAAACATAATATTATCAACTTTCAGTTTCTTCCATTATTATTCCATTACTCTTTTAGTATTTGAATTGTCAAAAATTCAAAAATACGGTGAAAATCTTTGCAGACTTATAACATTGGTTTCCTGTTCTGGCTTCAAAATAATCTTTTTACCTCTCAAAAGTTCGGAAAGACAACGCTCTACTTATCACTCACTTCACATCTGTGGTTTCTCTTGCTTCATTAACTCTGATGATCAAATAATACGTCATTGTTCTGTTGACACCTACTCGACCAATTAGAAACCCTGTCTGCTGGTGGACAGGATTAGACTTTTTGTCCTGAGAAAAGACTAGTTTTTTGGGAGGCAGTGTACACTCGTCCCAGATCTTCTGACTTTCACCTGTCCAATATGGCGACCAAAATACAAAATTAATTACCACCTGCAAGCAGGCTACATTTGTAGCATGTGCACGTGTACAACGTATGTGTTGCAGGTAATTTTTTTCATCCCAGTTAAATGTAATTTTAACTGGCTGTTTTTTTCCTAAGAAGGTAACTTTTTTTCTAACCAGGCATTTATTTGAACTTTTGCAGGCATTGTTTGCAATTAGGCCTAAGCACTGATCTATAGGTTAGCCATGCGGTTAGGGTTAGGGTTACAGGAGCTTTAGTTTTGGTAATACTCACTTACAGGTAGCGCTAACTGGTTTTGATGAATACTGGTTTAACCCTTTTGCCCTCAAGAGGTTCATTGATCATTGTTGAGCTAAAAATTGTCTGATGTAAAACCTGTAGAAAGCCATAATTATTGTTCTTGTGCCATATGCGACAGTTAGTTGTTGATCTTGTGGGTGAAATACAACTTGTAAGAGTATGTACTGTATTACTGGTAATCCAAATTTTGTAGCCAGTGTTACGTTTACTTAATTATTACATGTACAGCGTATGTTTTCTATTTCCATTATTTGGCCAAAAAGAACATCTGGATGAAGTGGTGATGTTTTGTCCACCTTATCTATCTTGACACAAACAAAGTTGGTCTCAGTAGTTACATTTCTGGCTATACAGTAGTTGCCTTGTTTTGATTTGTTTCACTCTTGACTTGCTTGCACATATCAATCGAACAATCTTGTGCTTTTCTTTTTACAGAATTTTTCCTTGGTATCAAATCTGCTTTTTCTCCTAATTCTTTGTCAATGTGTTGAGTCTCACATTCAATTTCTGGTTCTTTACTTGCTAATTTGCCTCACTTTCAGTCACTGGTTCCTCTTGTTGTCCAGTGTTCAACTTCTTTTGACATTAAATTGCAGGTTCTCATCAAGTGATCTGTGAAACTCTTTTGTTGTTGATGAAGATGGCAGAGACTCACAAAATTAATAGTGTTACGGAATAATTCATTTTGTATAAAGACAGTGAGTTTGCTGTTTCCCTTTTAAAGACTTTTCATGGCATCTAACTTTTGATAAAAGTCTCCTTGTGTACACAAACAGTATTGATTTCTATGAAGTCCTGGGAAAGTATTCCATGTAAGCAGGCTTGTGCTACCATTCAAGTTTCAAGTATTGAAACAAACAGTATTGATTTCTATGAAGTCCTGGGAAAGTATTCCATGTAAGCAGGCTTGTGCTACCATTCAAGTTTCAAGTTTCAAGTTCAAGTTTATTCAAGCTTATTTACTACAAGTTTATGACAAGTATATTACAAAGTTTGGAATATGAAACATATGATGTACCACTACTCGCAGTTAGCTACAGCTATTCAAGGCGAGCAGTGGTTTGACGCATAAAATTAAGTATTATTTGACAGTGCACAAAAATAACTTACTGAACTAAATATGAAGTACGAATCAGGTAATGAAACCAAAAAAGCAAAGAAAGGGAAAATAAAAATAAAAATAATAATTGAATATTGACCAGTACATCATTTGGGAAAAAAAGAAAACAAAATAAAACAAAATTCATAGGAAAATTAAACAAATTAAATGAGAAGCTGGAAGGGTAATACAATAATAATAAGTTCGGTTTTCAAGGCATATTCAAATCCGATATATCAATATATTCATTTGCCTCCGAGAGTTTCTGAAGGAGCATATTGTGAATGTTGCGTTTAAATTTCGTTTTAGGCATTTGATGAAACTCACTAGACAGGCTATTCCAGATTCTAACACCATTCCTTGAAAAAGACATATTTTGCTTGTTTATTGTAGAATATTTGAGAAAGAAGTTACCTCTTGTTGATGATCTTGTGATATACGAATGAATATTATGTTGGTAATGAAATAAATTATTTATTTGGGGTGGCGATATATTATTTGATACGTCATGCATTAAAATGGCAACTGACTTGAAGTAAAGAAGATCTAGAGGTAATAGACTAGAAGAGATGAAGAGGGGTATTGCGTGAGTTTTATAATCACAAAAAAACATAAGGCGAAGAGCACGTTTCTGAAGATGTACATGTACGATTATGTTACATTACATCAT
>JALIRR010005059.1:30000-31729 GCA_023091755.1 Montipora sp. Colony 1 RG-2022 | reverse complement strand
ATGTGTAAGGACGCTAAAGGACGGCTAGGGATGTGTAAGGACGCTAAAGGACGGCTAGGGATGTGTAAGGACGCTAAAGGATGGCTAGGGATGTGTAAGGACGCTAAAGGATGGCTAGGGATGTGTAAGGACGCTAAAGGACGGCTAGGGATGTGTAAGGACGCTAAAGGACGGCTAGGGATGTGTAAGGACGCTAAAGGACGGCTAGGGATGAGTAAGGACGCTAAAGGACGGCTAGGGATGTGCAAGGACGCTAAAGGACGATAAAGGACGGCTAAGGATATGAAAGGACGCTAATGGACGGCTAGGGATGTGTAAGGACGCTAAAGGATGGCTAGGGACGCTAAAGGACGCTTAAGGACGGCTAGGGATGTGTAAGGACGCTAAAGGACGGCTAGGGATGTGTAAGGACGCTAAAGGATGGCTAGGGATGTGTAAGGACGCTAAAGGACGGCTAGGGATGTGTAAGGACGCTAAAGGACGGCTAGGGATGTGTAAGGACGCTAAAGGACTGCTAGGGATGTGTAAGGACGCTAAAGGACGCTAAAGGACGGCTAGGGATGTGCAAGGACACTAAAGGACGTTAATGGACGGCTAAGGATATGAAAGGACGCTAATGGACGGCTAGGGATGTGTAAGGACGCTAAAGGATGGCTAGGGACGCTAAAGGACGCTTAAGGATGGCTAGGGATGTGTAAGGACGCTAAAGGACGGCTAGGGATGTGTAAGGACGCTAAAGGACTGCTAGGGATGTGTAAGAACTCTTAAGGACGGCTAGGGGTGTGTAAGGACGCTAAAGGACGGCTAGGAATGTGTAAGGACGCTAAAGGACTGCTAGGGATGTGTAAAGACGCTAAAGGACGGCTAGGGATGAGTAAGGACGCTAATAGACGGTTAGGGATGTGTAAGGACACTAAAGGACGTTAATGGACGGCTAAGGATATGAAAGGACGCTAATGGACGGCTAGGGATGTGTAAGGACGCTAAAGGATGGCTAGAGACTTTAAAGGACGCTTAAGGACGGCTGGGGATGTGTAAGGACGCTAAAGGACTTGAGGAACGGTACATTACGGGGTATCTGACCGGTACTGGCGCAGGATATTCGATGATACTCTGAATTTGATCTTTCTGCTTTCTTGAGTAGTTTCGTCTAATAAATACCGGAAGATGGTCCGAAATACCAATGTTTGGCACAGAAATATTAGCAATGAAACTCGGATGCGTTGTATAGACATGATCAAGACAGGTAGAGCTCACAGGACGTGTAACCTCATTTACGAGTTGATTCAAATTTAAGCTTCTAAAGGCTTTCGCTAATCGATGTGTTTTATATGCAGGGTCGAAGAAGTTCATGTTAAAGTCCCGAAAAACATGTAATTCTTGGTTCCTTAAATACGCTGCTTCGATATTTAACTCTAGTCTGGCATCTGTCTCCGCAGTTGATGAAGGCGGGCGGTAGACAGCCCCTATGAGTATCGGACGATTTGATTTATACGGATGGATTTGTAACCAAATGGTTTCAAGTGAGTTTGCGGTAAAACCAAAATGGAGGATCTGGTGCTAACATTGCTTACAGTCTCCGGTTGCCTAGTCTTGTTGCAGGTTCAGGCGATAAATTTTATTATGTGTAGCGCAATATTTCTGAGGAAACGCAAATTATTATCGCAAGGAAGTTTAACGTCAGCCACACTTCTTCGGCAACGACGGAGATGGCATGATCGAAGACCGA
>JALIRR010005059.1:20000-25000 GCA_023091755.1 Montipora sp. Colony 1 RG-2022 | reverse complement strand
AGTAGGTTTATTTTTAGACTAGCCCTTCCCGCGAATTAGGTCAAAAAACAAAGGCAGTTCCGGTTCGGTGACCCTATGACGCCAGCTTAATTTCTTGCAATTGGTCATCGGGCTCCTGTGGGAGTCTCATTCGCGGGAAATTCAATCTAAAAATAAATCGGTCTGTGAAAACGCGTTTACACGAACACAGTAGAGTTGTAGGCTCCGGGTCATGGGTTCCTGCTTTTTTGAATAATGTTCCAAGATGTTTTTCATTCTCTATTTACTGTTTGCTTAAGTCTTTTGACATTCTGTGAAAATTGAACAATTAAATGGCCAAAATGAACGACCGAGTACCTAAGGAGAGACTGGGCGCTAGTAGTTTAAATCACGTTTTTCTCAAAATCTACCCGTATGACCACCCCCCCCCCCCCCCCCCCCTCAAAATTTCAGGAATAAGAAATTGGCTCTGATTCAGCATTCATGCAAAGTAAAATAAAAATCTGTAAGGCACATTTTTCGCAAACAAAGAAAATGTGAAATCAAAATTAGCTCAAAATCTACCTCACAGATTTTTATTTTACTTACCTTACCTTTGCATACGGCGAGAACTACTGAAATTTAAACTGGCCAATCAGAATTCAGCGAGCGGGAAAAACTGTGCTATCCTTGTGCTATTCGACGTCACGCCAATTGTTTACATTCGGATTGGTTAGATCGGTGGACATTTGCTCAGCCTTCTCTTGTGACTCTCTTGACCGTCGCTTCTTTGAACTCAGCGGGACAGAAATGACGCATTGTTCTGGCAATCAATTTGCCAATCCACTTTATCCAGTTTATGAATTGGTCTAGCATGTGATTAAAAGCCAGGATCGCCTTTGAACTTTATTCTGTAGAAGAAGAAGACGTTTGCTGAGTGAACATTTCTACGACGAAATCCCTTGGTTTGTTCAGCACTTCGATGTCCGATAACTCATCAATCACATTTGGTCGTCTGACCATATGAAGTTTTTTCAGCTCTTGTTTGTGTCCATCATGATCGAACTTCAGGTGAAGCGCTATGCTGCTTTATGCCAACTTCGATGGCTTGTGATGAGCTTGCCTGCTGCCGTATTTGGGCAAGATTGGTCTTACCGGGTTGGAACTTAATAGTGAGGGGAACAATTTTTCGTTCATCTGCTGTGCCAAACAACAAACAATCCTGTTGGGTGTTCCATGTGCTTGGCGAGTCTTTCACGACCATCATCTATCAGATCTGGAGTGGAGTTTTCTTTCAGTGATTACAACTTGCGATCGTTCTGCAAACATCCACGACGTAGTATGCAGCACTTTTTAGTGACTTCAGGATCCCCGGCCCGTTTTGCTGTTTCAAGGGAGTCGTGCATTTTTGAGCAGTTTGTCTTCATTGCTTGTATTTTTTCGTTTGTTCCTGGTGGCGCAAAGTAACTTTGATGATTTGAAAGGACTTGAATCCTTAATTGAATTAGCGATTTTTTAAATTAAGGAACCAACTAACCTGCGATCAGGCTCTATTTTAGTTTCGCGTGCTACGTAATATGGAGTTGGCGAAACGAAAAATAGAGCCTGACCAAATTCCTCTTTGAAATTCCTTCCGCCCACCTTTTTTGATTGATTGACATGTCCTTCATTGGCCAATCAAATTTACTCCCATTACACCAATACACGCGTGGACGGCAGATTCACGCTATTTTGTTTTGACCAAAGTTAATTACCGTGGGAGGAATATTATAAACGAATTCGAAAGTTACCGTTGCCTTTTAATAATTTGAGAAAAACACATTTAAGGCATGGGGAATGTTTTCGACGACTATATTGCGGCAAAGGCCGGTGTAATTCTCCCTCCGAACTTCACTGAATATGCAATCTTTTAAGCTTGACATCTTAATTTGTAATTGAGATAACCTAGCATTTTGTCGTTGGACGGTTTGACAATAGATTTTTAAAGAAAAAAAAGAGAAATACATTATTCCTTTAACGTGTTTGCCCATGAAGGTTTCTTTGGTGATTTTTTCGGGTAATATCTTCAGTTGCAGTGCACGTGTATTTCTAGAATTGCGCGCAGTAAAATCATGATACGTTTGCCTGTTAATTTTTTGATGGAGTACGAACAGTAAGATGGACTCGCAAAGTTTCTTTTATTGTTGTACAATTGATCTCTCTGGAAACATGCCATTTTAGTTTCTGGAGTGTGAGTTTTAAGTTAAATCAACTGGAAATATTATGAAGTGTGCAAACAAACCGTGTCATGTACCATTCTCGTCACCAGAGCCTTGGATCGACCCAAGGCTCTGGGAAACTCTATGCAGGAGAACATGCGCCGTAGGGTTCTTATAGCCAAAAACCGGCTATTTGAACCTTACGGCGCTTGCTCACTCCTCGCGCTAGCATGAATGCACCAATTAGAGACGCTTTTGATTGTTCTTCACGAAAACCTATGAGAAGACACTTTGTTTCAGGGTTCCCCAGAGCTCTTTTCTCGCTCAGTCAAGAGAAGAGCTCTGGGGTCGAGATTGTGTCATGTACAGTAAAGAAATATAGCCGTTTGATACACAGATATTCAAAACATGCATTCGTGTAACTTGCGATTTTATCAGCATCTCCTCCTGTAGATATATATGTCCCTTGTCTCATCCAGGAAACCAATATGCATCGGTTTTCATTGCCATTTGAAAGAACCAGCTATTTAGCTTTCAAAACATCAGGGAAGTTTGTGCCAAAGTACTTTCAACCCCATGGCCACAGAGCTCGACAACGGAATCGCTAATTTCACTCGTTCCAGAGATTCAAACCCGATTCTGGACAAGTTATGAGATATTTCAGATGGCATATCTCCATTTATACAAATAAAATCAAGTTGCACCGTCCACGGCATTGTAAGAACAAAAGGGAGCAAATTTCTTCGTACACTTATGGCGGATTAGTCTCGAGGACTTCGCGAGAGCTCCGCGCAATCACGATGGCATTTTCACTTCCGGCGTTTCAACAGCCAATCAGATCACGAGTTTGGTCGGCCAAAATTTGGCCGACCAAACGGAATTCTTGAGAGACTTTTGGTCAGGCCCAATTTTAGCGAGCGACGACATAAGAGAACATACGAGCGAAGCTAAAAATGGGCCTGATCGCAGGTTAGGAACCAACAAGTGAATGGTACACAAAATTAGGAGAAACTGTTGGTTGAATAGACAATATTTGTAGACATAATTGAGGGATAATTATCTACCCAGTTTAAGTACTAAGCTCAACAAGTTGTTTGGCTCCACAAGTTTCAGTTTCAGGCCACGTACCCGAATTCACCCAGGTACTGTTGTACACTACCATAGTTCTTTGGAAATTGAATAGCTCCTTGAACACCAGGGCCCGGTTCCTCGAAAGCCGATTAACTTAATCCAGGATTAGCGTAAACTTTTGTTTCACGTTTTCAACTTTTTGGTGAAAGTTTCTTTTGCTTATTTTTGTTTTTCAAGATTGACGTCTTCTCATGTAAAGTTCTGCTGAAAATCTGCGTTGAACAGCATTTGGGAGTAGAGAAATAAACTGCTTGGATTAGCGTTAATCGGCTTTTGAGGAACTGGGCCCTGGTTGCTTGAGAAGAAACTTGATGTGTTTGTTGTCTACATTGGTGAATGCAGCCACTAACTGTCCATTGTGGATAAACTCCAGACCAACTCTTTTTTCAATTTAATCTTTGTTCTTCGCAGGGCATTAACAATGGTGTCCCTTGTAAAATGTTAGTTTAAAGAGTTTGTTTAAGTTATTTCCAATTTCACAGGGCACTGTGGTTGCCAGATTCACTTTAAAACTTATCACTGAAATGTAAATCAATGCCAGTGGAAAGTCAGTCTCTTGAATTGTTGATAGAAAATTAATTTAAAATATGCATATTGAAACATCAGTTGAGGAATATTTTTTTCCCACTTTGTGAACCTAACATACATTGCTGCCATTTGTTTATTGCTTGGTCATTCAATGTCTTGATCACATCAAATAATTTATTTTTTAGGTATTGTGCATCTTTATCTAAAAACTTAACTGGTTGCCTTTTGGAGCCCTTTTGCAGCATATTTAGATAGGCAGGAAATGTTCCACATTTTATGGTAAATAGTTCTGCATAGTTTTAAGGAATATTGCGGCCAAATCTAATTGAATATGAGAATAAAATATGCTGTTTGACATTTTGTGAATTTAAAGACTATTAATATTGTTTGAGCTTGTTTTAAAAGGCTTAAGGTTGGCACTCAAAAGTGTTCCTTCAATAATCTTATTCTATAAAGATAATACCTTGGGAGAATTGGATTAATGCAAGTTTTTTCTTCTAGCCTCTTTCCCCAGTGCCCACTGAGAATGGAGTTGATTTGGTTTTGCCTGATGTTGAAACATGAAACAATGCCTAAACCAGCAGCAAGGAATACTTCATGGTGCTTTTTTACAAACATGGGCATGAGGGTGCTCGTAAGCATCTAAGCATTGTTTCGCATGCTAAAGTGATAATTATTACAAATAATTTGTTTATCTAAGAGAGTCTTCTTTTCCTGTTGGTCATTCAAAAATTGTTGGAATAGCTTGTTTGAGCTGTTGGATAGAGGCAGAACATTTGATGAGGCCCTCCTGGGGAGAGGAGTCCTTGTTCCCTTTAAATATTTGCTTGAGTTTCCTTGTTCCCCAAATTACTTTCAAACTTGTTCCCAGCTTTTTGATCCCTAAAATTTAAATTGGTTTTCTTCCCTTGTTCCCTAAAACATTTTGATATTGTTACTCTGTTCCCCAGTTCAAATTAGCCAAATTCTCTTCTTCCCCAAACCCCTAGGAGTGCCTCTTTGATGTTGTTTCTCTTATTGGCCTAATAGTTATTCACTGTAGAATTGCAAGTGGCAGCAAGTTCTTATTTGGGATTGAGGGAAAAATACATTTTCTCACAATACAAGAAACACAATTTTGACTGCCCCTTCTAGATCTTGCTCTTTTCAGACATGATCAGCTTTCACCTTTCTGGCGACCTGCGG
>JALIRR010005059.1:0-15000 GCA_023091755.1 Montipora sp. Colony 1 RG-2022 | reverse complement strand
GCCCACACTTAAAACGGGACTTGAATGCAATATACATGTGATAAAAGTCTCAACTTCTATCACTTGTGGTAAAAAATGATAAATTTAGAACCCCATTGGGCATGATCGGGCACCATCTTGAAATACCTGCCATTCGTGACCAGGACTCTGCGGCCCTAGGGGTGAAACCAGTCTCTTTGCCCTCCTCATTTGCATATTTTGGGTCAATATATTTACCCAGAACGAACCCAAACCTCCCTCAGAATGTTTTCAATAAGTTGCTCGTGCTTGTCCTCCTTTCGGGCGTTCGTCTGAGCTCGCTTCCCTCGCGTGATTTAAGACAATCGCTGCCGTATAAGCGACCGCCTCATCTGTTGGAAGTGTCCAGAGACGTTCGGAGCGTCAAACAGGTTTACTGAGGGGTACTTGCAGTGACTCCCTCAATTTGAGTTACTCAGGGTTGCTCAGAGTTACTCACTCAATTTGAGTTACTCAGAGTTGTTCGGAGTTACTCATTGGTTGCTCGTTTGCTCTTGAGTTGCTCTGAGTTACTCCCTCAATTTGAGTAACATGCGTTTTCTGGAGCACTTGTTTGGTCTCCCTTGACTGAAGAAAGCCGACTTTTTACCGTTCTGTTCCTGAAGTTTGCGCTGCCCCACACCACGCTTGCTAAAAAAATTGTTGGTTCACACAAGAGTAAACCTGGGCTACACCTAAGATCTCTCACCCTTACCCTTAGTGTGCTCATTACTCATTTTGGAGTAACTCAAAGGGCTGATGAGTAACTCATGGTTACTCATTCTGAGTCACTCGCCCCGTGACTCGCAATGAGTATAAAAGCAGACATCAAACTCGCGATGCTTATTTGGAGCAATCCCTTTGGGTGAGTGTACGGCACATCTCTGCCGCTACTGCCACAAACGGTTTAGTTGAGCTTATAACACAGACCGTGACGAGGGGAGAGGTTGTTGGAAACACATAGACCAGGAACCTGTGGGAGACACATATTTGAGGAAGTACCACCCTATGCTGCCTCGGAAGAGAGAAGTAAAGAAGATGAGGAGCAAAACCGAGATGAAGAAGAAGAAGAAAAAGACTCGGACTCGGACATGGTCATCGAGTCTGAGGATAAAGACGTTAGTGACAGGGAAATGGACGATCAAGATCCCTGGGAAACTCTGCGCCAAGAGGTGGAAGAGTCACTGAGTTCAACCTATGACAAAAAAGTCAGCAAGTTCTTGAAGGAGGGGGTCTCTGAAACAATAGCTGAGGCCAAAGCTTTTAATGCCCTGTTACCCGTTTACAGAAGACCCCGTGCATAAAGACGTTATGAAAACCCGACATTGTTTCATGGAGGACGATTCAATGGATGTTAAAGAGGCTACAGACGCAGCTGTGGAGAGACCGAAATTTTTATTGAACAGGATGTTCCAACCGCATCGCATCCCAAGGCAAGAGGAAGACGTTTTGTTTGTGCTACTGTGCATTATGTTGCGACCCTCTTCTGACTTCCTTCGCCATATCCATCCAGACTGTATGGGTGCATTCGTGTCGGGGTACCAGTACATGGGACCTGGCATGCATTTGAAAAAGAGACTCAAGCGTGTGGCTGAACAAGATTGCCAAACAACACAACATTGATTATTCCCAGGTCAAGAATTTACAAGACAAATGGAAAGCGGACCCGAAAATAGTGAAGGCCATCAGAAATCTCCCCGGCAAGAAAACCTGGACCAAAGCCATTGTTAAGGGAATCATGCAAGCCAAACAAAAACTCAAATTGTAAAAGACGTTGTTGTTACAAATATTAAAAAACAAAGTTCTTGACTTCCATGTCTCTGGTCTTTATTTACCAAAATGTTTTTCCACAACTTATTTAAGTCCAAACCACTCTTTCTGGCCTTTAGGAGGCATCAGACCACTAAGGTCGTGACAGGACACCTTTCCTTGGGGGATACCCCCCATCCCTAAGGAGGAACTATAAATTTTGGGAATACCCCCCAGCCCCTAAGTCTTCTCACATGGGGACTATAAATTTTGGGGATACCCCCATCAGCTCTTGAGACCTTAGTCAAGCCATAAATACCCGTGATCTCTGATGAATGAGCACTTGTTTGCAAAGTCACCCAAGGTCAGTGATTTTCTACCCCCCACGAAGCCTGATTTTTAAAAAGAATGGAGCAAGTGGCTTTATTTATTTCAGTTACGATGGACCCAAGCTGACTTAGCTCCCTTTCGTGTGACATTTGTCAGCAAGGGTTCACCAACCAATGCAACCTCGTCCGACACCAGACCACGGTTCATGCCTACCATTCGTGGAGTTGTCCTCAGTGTGGACCAACGTTCAGTCGTCAAGATGCTCTGATCCGTCACACGAAGAGCTGTCGAAAGCGCTGACAAGACCAGTCCGACGACAATACACCACTCGCCAAGCAGCGCCCGGAATGGCACGAGTGTCCAGAATGTGGCCGTACATTCGAGCAAGCCATCAGTCTAGAACGACACCAGGTGCAGATCCACCAGCCTACGTGGTGTACTACCTGTGGTGAACAGTTTCTTGGAACCTGTGAGGGGACCGTCATCCACAAGTTCCCTGGGGGTGTGTACCGACCTGCTCCATCTCTCTTTGAACAGTTCGAAGAACAAGGGATTGTGGTGCCCGATCATCTCAAGTACTTCCCTTATTGGGTGATGTACGACATTGAAGCCATGCTGGTGCCTCAACAAGACCAGAACAATACGGATAAATTAGAATGGACGGGAAAACACATTCCTGCCATTGTGAGCATTTGTTCAAATGTCCCAAGTTTACGGAGCTCGTGTGTCTGATCAGTAACTGTGATTGATTCTCATGACCTTGGTGCAATGAATGATGGCACACCTTGAAAACATCAGTGCAGTGGCTGAGGCTAATCTCATGGCAGATCCTGAGATGGAGTCCATCGAGCAGAAGCTGGAGGAGGAGGAGGAGGAGGAAGAGGACGACAACAACAATGATGAGGCTCCCATGAAGAAAAAACCTGTGCCTCCCCTAGTCAAATTGAGAGACTCGAGGCCCATCTGGCTTTGCTTCCTGTCATCGGGTTCAACTCAGTCAAGTATGACATCAACACCTTGAAAGAGTTTCTGATGCCCATCGTGGCCCACGAGAGCGAGCTGAGGTTCACCATCAAAAAGACCAATAACTTTGTGTCTCCATGACCCATCTGCGTTTCGTTGATGTACTCAATTTCTTAGCACCGGGCTTCAATTATGATGCTTTCTTGAAAGCCTACGGGTTTGACTCTTTAGAAAAGTTGAAACAGACGTGTCTACCACCTCACGAGGCATTTCATTCCACCTTACGCAATGAAAACATCCCCGGCGAGGAGTATGCTTACTGTCAATGGGTGTGGGAAGAACACAAGATGCAGACCATGGTTGACTTCCTCGAGTGGTACAACAACCGCGCCGTCGAACCATTCTGCAAGGCTCTCCAGAAAATGAGTGATTTTTGGAGTGATAAAAACATCGACATGCTCAAACAAGGTGTCTCCATTCCCGGAGTCACCCTCATCTACCTGTTTGTGACGCTACTGCCCGAGACCTCTTTCACTCTCTTCCGTGAAAAGGACAAACACCTGTATTATTTGTCCAAGAACAATATGGTCGGTGGTCCGAGTATCATCTTGTTTGCTTAATTTTCCACCCACACCAATTTTGTAAACGGGCAATGGAGGACAGCTAGCAACAGTATTATGATAATTATAGGTCTCATCTTCATCACTGAATTTTCCATCCACGCCATCTTCACTGGATTCGACAGCTTGTCCTTCAGGTGCATTTCATCTATCCTTGACAAATGTACATCTTGTTCAGTGTATCAGCATTATTCAATATATGAAAAGCAACTTACGACCTATCTTAGCAAAATCTATCATGTATTTATGGCAAATATTGCATATGTAAAAGTAGCAAATAGATGCATGGTACGGCTTACCGGGAATTATTCTTATTCATTTCGTAAACATCCCACGTTGTCATTTGAGAGATTACCAAAAAGAAAATATAAAGATGTTATTTGAGCCTGATTTCAGCAATAACTTGAACAAAACATAAAGAAACGCCAATATGCTGCCACTTGTTCGAGTTTCTGTTAAAGGAATGAAACCACGTTTATAAAATCGCATTTATTGCCCTTCGACCTTTTTCAGACAATCTGTAAAATGAAGCTATCTTTCCAACACTTTTGTCCATGATTGTAGTTTGGAAGTCTTTCTCTGGTCTGAGGTGTGGCTTGGGGACCAGTTGGGCAGGTTCCCTTAAGCTTGTTGGTGTGTTCTCAAAGAACAGCGACTGGCTTCTTTGTCTTAGCGATCCTTGTCTCAATGTAACTAATCTTGTTCACCAGATTGTTGAAAACTGTTTTCAAAACTATAAACCTTCCTGATAGCGCTTTGAAGTGACCAAAAAATAAATTAAATGAAGTTTGAGCTTCTAGGAAAAAACTGAATAAATAAGGCAGAAATGGAAGTGTAAGTGCTGAAAAACTGTGTTCAGTCACTTTAACAACAGTGATCTATTGGTGACTAAGTATATGTAGTGCTACTATACATACATAGTGATTAGTTCATGGAAAATGCACGCGTACGAATTTTATTCATGAGTTGAGTAGTATCAGAAAACGAACGAGTGAGTTTTCTGATACGAAACAACGAGTGAATAAAAATGGTACAAAACATTTTCCATGCTGTAAAGTGTTTATTTCATAGGTACTGAGGTTTTTTCGTGGTAGTGTTTGATAGACAAATTTATTTCGCACAAATGGATGGGGCCCATGACAGCAATAAACAATGGTTTAAAATCGCCCAACCGACAATTTATTTAACAAAATTTACAACACTTACTGTGTTTCATATATTCCAAAGTACATGTAGTCCAAAGTGAAGAGTGCTTTTAGTTCGTGGCTTGTCAAAGCTACCGGCACTTTGGGTTTATTTCCCTTTCCTTGCTTTTATGGTTGTTTTTGTTTGCACTTAAGAACCTCTATGGTTTTCTCAAATACCAGGTCGTTTGAATAGCCCTTTTTCTTCAGTTGTCGTTCCAAGCTAGCCACTAAACTTCGAGGGAAAGTCGGCTTGTATTCATTGCCATCTTTAGTGCGGACGCTCAAATAAGTTCCATTTTCCTGTCTTTGACCTTCGCTTTCAAAATTCGTTAAGCAATCGTACATCTCGTTCAGTTTTTTGAACGGCATTTCTGTTTTCTTGTACTAAAATAAATTCCTCAACTGAGCAAACAGAAACAAACCTTCCCTAGGCCATTTTTCAAAGCACGTGTTTTTTGTGCAGTAAAGCCAAAGATAAAATGGGAGAGAGTGTTTTCCAATAGAAGAGTTTTTAACTACACAGCATACAGACAGCAGTAAGCTTTTCAAAGTTTGCAATGTCGTCCAAAAGAACATCAATGCTGCCGGAAAAGAGAAGAACTTTGACATTGTGAGAACCAGAATTTCGAAGTCTGATCCAATCCTGATCCCCAATATGAGGTATGCCGGCTTGTTCTTAATAAAGAACTAAAGGGCAACTCATTATCGACAAGGTGGAGAAGTTGCGCTGGAGCTCAAACTAGTCATGCTAAACTGGATGAATGAGCTTTTCCAAACGCATGTCTCAAATCAAGGTGAGAGAATGCGTTTTGTTAAACATGAAAAACTGAATGATACTTATCAGTAACAACCATAAACAGGAAGCAGAAATGAGTTTCGACAGAAAAATGGTAGCTTCCTACTATCACCATCCACTAACCTAAACTATCGGCTGTTACTTTACACGTCAAATGGGTCAGTCACACCTTGAGTCTGAATTTCAACGCTTGTGACTACAAGGGAAGAGTTCTAGCAAGACTAACAGTGTAATGAATAGACTGATTAGTCAAAGGCTGAGCTTCATAAGGAAAAAAGCAAAGATTCGTATCTCAGATTCCGTTAAAAAAGGTTAGCGATGCACTGATTTGGCAACATGAAATCCAAAAATTCACACTGTCATTCGTTAAACCAGGCTACTCTTTCTGAACTCTTGTCCAAACATGATTTTGCAGTAATGATCATGTGAATTCGATTACAGAATAATAATGAGGCAATTGAAAGAAATAACTGTTTATTTACACTAGTTTGTAAAGTATGTTCAATTTTAATTCACCAGAAGTCGATCTCAGAGCTATCAAAACCTTCTGACAGGTTGTGGTGGATCCAGGAGAGCAAGACCTCCTCCTTGACCGCTTTTGCTTCTCTGCCCGTGAAACCCTGTCCCAGACCTCTGCTGCCTGTTTCGGCGATATTTCAGCGCTGTTTTCCTCGCCTTTTGTGGAGGACCACCAACACTTGCTCCATTTACTGAAGTGCAGCCCATCCTAAGATAACAATGGCAAGTGACAGGTCTTGATCAAAATTTATGAATAGAAAAGAGAAAAAATCCTCAACAACAAAGTTGGCTAGGATGTTATTTCCTTCTATATTACCTCGCTGTTGGACCTGTTGGCTTTCTTTTCCTTTTCCACCTTAAGGTTGCATTTTGATTTTGTTGCCAATAGTGTGACTGGCCCTGGTCCTGGCCGGCCTCGCTTAGGTTACCAGTGTCAATTGTGCCATCTGTCTTGTTGCAGGAATTTAATTTTACAACAGCTTTGCCTTTTGATTTCCCACAGCTCTTTTCTCTAATTGGAAACTGTGGGAGCTGTGGACAAGCAATGCCAAAGAAATGTTACATATAACACTGAAGTGCCGTCTTTGATACCGCAGAGATGAGTAAACATGCCACTTCATTGTTGGATGTAGATTTTTATGTTACTTTGTATGTGGTCTAGTGCATAGCTCACGGGAATTTCATGCGCCAATCCAGTGAACTTGCTTGATAGATAAGTGCACTTTCTTTATAAACCAAGAGAGAGAGAAGGAGAACTCTCACTCCCACAGCGAGGAAGAGTCTGCTCGCAGGCTACAATATGCTCTTCTTGGGCAATCATTTTAGTTGTATGCTTTATGAAAGATCAGGGGAAGTAATTGCCAAATATGTACATATGCATCCCACATGGTCTGGCCTGTGAGTGATGTTTAGAGACCACTTTCATAAATGGCGACCACCTTTACATTCTATTGTATTAATTTCATGTTAATTAGACCTACTGCCCTCATTTTGAAACAAACATTCTTTTGAAATTATTAAACTAACAGGTCTATCCCGTTTTCAACATTCTCTATTTTCGAATTCCCCATAATACACTTTGTTTGCCCCCCAAATTTTGCATAAACCATTGTTTTCAAATGCTCTTGGGAATATGCAGTGTCCCCAAGACATTTGAAAACAATAGTTTATGCAAAATTTGGGGGGTAAACAAAGTGTATTATGGGGAATTCGAAAATAGAGAATGCCACGTCAAACATAATTTTAGCAATACCTGCGAAGTTTCATCAAAGTAACGAACGATTTACTGATATCCCAACTCTGTAAAGTCATCTCCTTTACGTAATTGGCATACTGCTACAGTTAACCAAATTTTACTCGAGGGAGACTGGATGTATTATAATGCAAAGAAGGTATTTGCATTAGTGAATTACGCCAGTGGCTCAGTTGGTTAAGCACCGGGCAGTTACGCTGGAGGTCGTGAGTTCAACCCTTGGCGGACCAACACTCAGCATCTTTAAATAACTGAGGAGAAAGTGCTCCCTTTGTAATTACATCTGCAAATGGTTAGACTCTCTAGTCTTCTCGGATAAGGATGATAAGCCGGAGGTTCCTTCTCACAACCCTTCAATGCTCATAATCCTGTGGGAAGTAAAAGAACCTGCACACTTGTCGCAAAGAGTAGGGCATGTAGTTCCCGGTGTTGTGGTCTGTCCTCTTTGGTGTATCATGGTTGGGAGGGTAAAAGCTCAGAGATATTAGCTTTCGATCTGTTTTGAGGTCTGTACCAAAATATTATTAACAGAAAAATAAATGACAGCAAAGAGATGCAACATTGTTAATTTTTATCGTGACTACATCATATTACTAGTCACTTTCTTCGTTGCAAATCAAATTGTTCCGCAAAATATATTTTGCTTGCCATGGGCATTTGTTGAACTCTGAGTATGATTTGGTTTTTCAAACTGTGTTTGAAAAAGTAGTTGAGAATGAACATCAAGTCCGTCATTAAAAAAGCGCCTATATATTCTGCTATTAATTCCCACGTTGCATGTTGCTGAATGTAAACTTCAGCATCTGGCGGATTTTTCCGCACAGAAAATGCTAATCAACATTTTATTCAAAGAAGTTGAGGGCCCGTGAAAGAATAAGTAAGGAACTTTCCTTCCTTTTGTTGCAAGGCGATCACAAGATCACAAACCTGGCACAAGGTATGCTTGTGTGCAGGTTATAGTCACAATAAATTGTATGTAAGCCTGGCAGCAAACGTTATACCTTGAGTCGGGACTGAAGAAAATCCAAGGCTTTTGGTCCAAGCTTGACATAACTAATAACGTTGTCGTGGTTTCCAAAAACCATATTTTCAGCCAGAACATGCTTTAAGACCAGCAGGTGCCCTATCCTTTCCGCATCATTTCTGTGATAAGATTTCCCTAAGCCATACAAAGGAGTCTTATCATGACCTTCAGCTGTTACTCGTGAACCCTCAGATCCCTATGGTATCGAGAATAATTGAAGAAATTAAACAGTAGGATTAGTGCCGTGGTATGAGAATTTCCATGAACAAGACAAGACAAGACAAGACAAGACAAGCCCTAAAATTCCCAGAAAACCAATGTCTAGTGAAGACAATATGTTTTATGGCAAAGTGTATGAAAAAATAATAAATATAAAATATTAATATCACAACAAAATCAGTTTGCAAGAAATAACAGGTAAACGCTGTGGGTTCAGAAGGTAGACAGTTGAGTAAAAGAGCATTCTTTACATTCAGTAAAGGGTTGAAGAAATTGGTGGAGACCAGCTTCAAAGGCACATTCGCAATCACGCCAACAAGATAGAACCGTTTTTTCCCTTTTTTTGAGTTAATGATATAGGGGCTGCTTAGCAGTATGCAAATTTCTCACTGTTGCAAACTAGGGCCCCACCCCACACATATCCAGAATTTTAACGTCTACATGTAACATATTCAAATCGAATTTGCTTTTGACTACTGTCAACAGAGCGTCAGCCATCATGTGCAAGACAATAGCATTTTGTTTACCGGCTAAACGGTAAAGACTGAATCTGAGTTTGTAATGTCATCGGATTTGAAAGTATCCGGACTCGACCGTCCACACAATTTCAAATTCTTTGCATATTCAAAAATTTGAATGTGCAAAGAATGATGGAAGGCAAATCTACAAAACAGTTGCGCATTAAAAAAAATCCGGATACGAGTGGACGGGGCCTAAATGCGCACCCTTCTCATTTTCCTTTAAAGGCATGCCAGGAAAGCAAGCGATACTCATATTATATACATATAATGTACACATGTATGCATTATAGATCCAAAAGTATACAAACTATAAAAGTATGTGCATTAAATTAAGAAAATATAAAAATAAAATTATTATCACATACATAACTACAGGGTAGTATCCTTTTGTTTAACTATGTATACTAAAACTATAAAACAACAACAACAACTCTTTATTACCCTTGATATTACAACTATTTACACCTAATGGAAACAGAAAAGCGAACAAAGAAAAATGATACAAGGGTACTAACAACCTAAAATAACCAATAGGTTAAAAGTGCTAGGTTGTCAGAATCGTAATCCCAATAATAGACATAATTATCATCTATCTCTTTCATGTAGGGATTGGCCCAACCAAATCGCTAAAAACGAACTCTAGGCACACACCAACTACACGATTTTGAAGGGATTGCGATCTGTTTCAATATTCACTGAACAAAAGCTGTACTTGCCTTGAAAATGTCAATAAAATGATTCAAAGTAAAACTCTTCATAGGTTTTCTCCAGTTACTATTTCCCCCATGAACGATGGCATTGACACTGTTCACAAAGGCCTTAGCTTCAGATGTGATGTCTTTATAAACAAATGAGCCCGAAGTAGCACACGTGTCACACATGCTGTCAGGCCTACTGCGGCATTGTGATGGATCGAAGTCAGCCTCACCAAAGTAATGTAACAGTTGTACTCTCCTGCACTCTGTCACATTTTCGCAGTACTGCACTACACGAAACAGATTAGCCATGTCCACTTGCTTGGACTCTGCATTCCTGTCTGGGCTGTTTTGGATCATCCTAAGTAAAAACCAATATTTGACCTGGAGTTAATGTCCCATAACCTAAAAATATTGAAGATCCATTACCAGGATTCATGCTAAGAAAGAAGTAAAATCGTTCTCTGGTAAAACGTTTTGAAAAAACTATGAGCTTTCGACAGACTGAACTACTGCGTTCAACGGATAAAAATGTGTGAAGCCTAAAAGCGAAAGAAATTTAAATATAACGAAAAATTCGCATAAATTAAAGGATAAAAGCATGTAGTAGAAAGAATGTTAAAAATGCTAAGAAAATTAGTGTTTCTTTAAGAGAATGTGATATTGTCTTGGGAGTGGGCACGAATTATTGTCTGCCCCAACAGTTTTTGCCATGTGCCATGACTCCAATGTCTTTCTACTCCGGTTGTTTGCTTTGTCAATCATTTTAGAATTGTTAAAGTCAATATCATGATTAAAAGTCCACGCGTGTTTTGTGACATTTGAGCCTTTAGTACAATGCTTTAAGTTTCTCATATGTTCCTTTCTCCTAGTAGTAAAGGATCTTTTAGTTTCGCCAATGTAGCTGCACGGGCAAGATGCGCATGGAATTTTATAGATGACATTGCACTGGTCGTCTTCGGCAGGTCGAAGCTTAGGGATAGGGAAATGCTGTTGTAAAGTTTTAACTGGTCTGCTAGTGACTTGGATGTTGTGTTCCTTGAGGATTCTTGCGAGAGGTTCCGTGATGCCTTTGATGTAGGGAAGGACTGCAAAGTTGCGTCGGTTTGTTGGCTCAGTCCATTTAAAGAACATACCAACCAACTCTTCTGGAGTAGGTGTAGGTGGTGGAGGCCTCGCTTTCTTTCTTATAACATCAGCAGCGATTTTTTTGGGATAGCCGTTGGAGTGTAAAGCAGCGCAAACACGAGCAGTTTCACAGGTCTTTCCAACTTGTGTGTTGGGGAGATTCAAAGCTCGATGCAGGAGTGTCTCAGCGGTGCTGATTTTATGTTTCCTGTCATGGTGTGAATGGAAGTAAAGATATCTATCCGTATGCGTGGGTTTGCGGTAGATGTCGACCAAAAGTTTTCCGTTATCACGCGACATGAGGGTGTCAAGAAAGGGTAGTTGGCCGTTGGACTCGTGTTCGATGGTGAAAGAAATATGCTGATCGATTGAGTTCAATGAATCGTGGAAGAAGGCAACAGCGTCACTCTTAATAATGCAGAAACTGTCGTCTACATACCGCTTCCAAAATTTCGGCAAGACAGTAGTCGTGTTGATTGCTGTTTTTTCGATTTCTTCCATGCATAGGTTGGCTACTACAGGGCTGACGGGGCTATCCATAGCACAACCGTGGATTTGTTTGTAGATGGTGTCATTGTAAACGAAGAAGTTATTGGACAGCACAAAATTCAATAAGGAAATTATGTCCTCGATGTCTAGGTTGGTTCTGGAATACAGAGACAAATCATCCTCTAATTTCTTCCTGATATAATCGCAAGCTTTGTCGACAGGGATGGCGGTGAATAGAGACACCACATCAAAGGAAACCATGGTTTCATCATCTTGGATGTTAACGTCGGCTATTTTCGTTAGAGAACTCCTGTGAATTAGCAACTGAGAACCCATTACGATTTTGGATCGGTGCAAGGATGTCAGTGAGGAATGTAGAAGTGTTGTAAAGTGCAGAGCCAATGCAAGTCACGATAGGTCTGAGAGGGTAGCCATCTTTGTGGTGTTTGATAGAACTGCGGATCGCTGGTGAAAGTATGTATAGTCATCAATCTTTTGTTGTCTCTTAAAGTTCAGGAGCGTCGTGTTCAACTCACGCTCGATTCGACCGAACGGAGATCTTGTGACAACTTCATATGTGGTGTCTCTATTCACCACCATCCCTGTCGACAAAGCTTGCCATTATATCAGGAAGAAATTAGAGGATGATTTGTCTCTGTATTCCAGAACCAACCTAGACATCGAGGACATAATTTCCTTATTGAATTTTGTGCTGTCCAATAACTTCTTCATTTACAATGACACCATCTACAAACAAATCCACGGTTGTGCTATGGGTAGCCCCGTCAGCCCTGTAGTAGCCAACCTATGCATGGAAGAAATCGAAAAAACAGCAATCAACACAACTACTGTCTCGCCGAAATTTTGGAAGCGGTATGTAGACGACAGTTTCTGCATTATTAAGAGTGAAGCTGTTGCCTCCTTCCACGATTCATTGAACTCAATCGATCAGCATATTTCTTTCACCATCGAACACGAGTCCAACGGCCAACTACCCTTTCTTGACACCCTCATGTCGCGTGATAACGGAAAACTTTTGGTCGACATCTACCGCAAACCCACGCATACGGATAGATATCTTTACTTCCATTCACACCATGACAGGAAACATAAAATCAGCACTGCTGAGACACTCCTGCATCGAGCTTTGAATCTCCCCAACACACAAGTTGGAAAGACCTGTGAAACTGCTCGTGTTTGCGCTGCTTTACACTCCAACGGCTATCCCAAAAAAATCGCTGCTGATGTTATAAGAAAGCGAGGCCTCCACCACCTACACCTACTCCAGAAGAGTTGGTTGGTATGTTCTTTAAATGGGCTGAGCCAACAAACCGACGCAACTTTGCAGTCTTTCCCTACATCAAAGGCATCACGGAACCTCTCACAAGAATCCTCAAGGAACACAACATCCAAGTCACCAGCAGACCAGTTAAAACTTTACAACAGCATTTCCCCATCCCTAAGTTTCAACCTGCCAAAGACGACCAGTGCAATGTCATCTATAAAATTCCATGTGCATCTTGCCCGTGGAGCTACATTGGCGAAACTAAAAGATCCTTTACTACTAGGAGAAAGGAACATATGAGAAACTTAAAGCATTGTACTAAAGGCTCAAATGTCGCAAAACACGCGTGGACTTTTAATCATGATATTGACTTTAACAATTCTAAAATCATTGACAAAGCGAACAACCGGAGTAGAAAGACATTGGAATCATGGCACACCGCAAAAACTGTTGGGGCAGACAATAATTCGTGCCCGCTCCCAAGACAATATCACATTCTCTTAAAGAAACACTAATTTTCTTAGCATTTTTAACATTCTTTCTACTACATGCTTTTATCCTTTAATTTATGCAAATTTTTCGTTAAATTTAAATTTCTTTCGCATTTAGGTTTCACACATTTTTATCCATTGAAGGCAGCAGTTCAGTCTGTCGAAAGCTCATAGTTTTTTCAAAACTTTTTACCAGAGAACGATTTTAGTTCTCTCGTCCCATAACCTGTTTCAGTCAAGATTTTGTGTAGCTGCACCTCACGCTTCAATGAGTACTTCAGAAGCATGGCTACAATTGTAATTAGTGTGAACCTTTTATTTGCAAAATAGAGTGAAACTGTAACCTTTGCTTGGGACTGCACAAAGATCAAAACAGAAACATAACATTCACCGTTTTTAATGAGTTCCTCATGAGTTCCTCATGGCACAGTTGGTTAGTGCGCGGCCTTGGTGCAAGAGGTCCTGAGTTCGATTCCCGGATCTCGCATCCTTGTTTCGACTTTTTTCCTTTCCGTGTAGCTAAGTAGCTTTAAATACCCGTAAAACGGAGCACTGATGGAGAGGGGGGAGTAAAATGAGCGCACCGTCGACCTCAGGTTTGTCAGTTGAATTACTGTTACGAGTAATCGACGTTAAATATGGTTGCTTTACTTTTACTTTTACTTTACTAAAACTGTCAGATATAAGTCTAAACGTGCACGAAATTGTGAAGTGAATGGCTCTGGAACTTTCAGAGCTTTAAATTTGTCATTTAACATTGTCTATGAGCAGCAACTGAATTCTATGGATTATATTAATAGCATGTGCAATAGAACAACAACCAGATGGACAAATAACCACGTTCCAGAGGCTAACTTCAAACAAAAGACTAAAGGCCTGCAAGCAGGTTGAAGAAGGGACATTATGAAATTCTGGAATGATGTGATCTGCCGTTTGCTTGACTAGGCCAAAAACCTCTTCGTCTATTTGTTTTTTACAGATACAAACAAGCTGGTTTGGGTCTATCTTTCTATCATGATTTGTTTGTGAAGTAAAAACAAGGGTAAAAAAGGAAATCTTTACTAACAACTTTTACATGCATCCTACGTTAATCCTGCCGCTAAAAACTGATGGAAATTCAGCCCAAATAAGAAAGTACTCTATAGCCTCTTCAAAAGAAAACTTTTCAATAAAAAAATTACGAGCAAACACTTTCCTGATGCCACATCTGCAAAGAGTATTTTTTTTCACTAGCATGGCCTGCACTCATCGCTTTGTTTAACCAAGATTTCGTCTGGCAATACAATCTACGCATAGTAACATTTATCACCAATCTTCTTTTTCACACCAGAGCTCATAGACTAGCTGCCATCCGGGTTTTGGCCTGCAGGGAAACCCCACACAATAATTCGCACTGTCTTCATCTCAAATGCATCACCTTTATGTACATGGGAGAGGCTTCAAATGGCACATTACGAGAACAGATTAAATCCTACAGACAACTCACATTAGGAAAACAAAAACATAAAATGCATCAGGAAAGTTGTGTCATAAAAGTGTTTCATATGCATTTTGTGGATGCCGTGCTCTAATATTACTGTATAAAGGGAGTGTTTAACTCTTAGCGACTTGTATCAACAAGCCAAGTAAGAGGCATTCTTTTCATGCAGCATGACAGATTTTAGAGTTATACCTTTTAATCCTGCTTGTATCACTATATAAATAGAACAAAATACATTCAGCTGGTCCCCCATCG
>JALIRR010005058.1:7500-12500 GCA_023091755.1 Montipora sp. Colony 1 RG-2022 | reverse complement strand
TAAGGGATTCACCACCCCCGGGGGAGAAAGTCAGGTCAACCATAAGAAATTACCTGTTCTGTGTCCGGTTTTATCTCTCTCACGAATACCTGTGAGTCCCACCTTCACCGTCTGCTTCCCATTAGTTACTGTTTTCACGCCTCTAGAAGACAGCAAGATAAAACCAAACATATACACTTAAGGAAATTTGCAGTGTGCAACAACATAGCTAGTATAGCCAGTAATCGTCTTCATTTTTATGACGACGTTTTATGATATAAACCCAAACATTTTGCAAACGAAGGTACGCTGAATCAGGAAAGCCTGTTACGGCCGGACATGAAGGCATAACGCCCACAAGGTAGAACATTGCATGAAAGAGTCTGGAACTTGAAATTGATGAGCTGGAACTAGAACCACCGCCCCACCATCCTTCACACTGCCCAATTACATCCATTGTTAGGATGATGACCACCAGTAACACAGATACCGCTGTGCATACTCTCATGCTGCTCGCTTGTACCCTGTGTACAGCCGCCCGCTCTCCGAAAAAAATTCGGAAAGGAGCCTCTGTGATTTACCGTTGGTAATCGTGTTCAATATCATGTGATTTTTCCTGGAATGTGTGGAAAATGATCTGATTGGTTATTACCCGTCGATCATTACATTATTGAAAGAACGAGTTTTGGTTGGCTTTTATTTTAATTTCTCCCCATCAACGCCGTGAGAACCAAGGTGAGAAATTTTACGATGAGTTCGTGTATACCTTGTGCATGGTAAAAAATACGAATACAATTTTTTTTTATGGTCTAAGAGGTATTTCTTTTAAAGTATGTGCGGAATTCTTATCTATGGAGTATAAAGTGGAAATCGATTCTTCGTACATCTTCGTAGGAATTGTTTGTGTCAGCGCTGAAGACACGAAAGCGCTCCTGACGAATCTTCACGAGGTGAATATCGCACGATTCAAAAGACTGTTCACTCGGAAACGTCTCCCGCTATCCCCTTACCAGTCAATGTAATCCCAACGCCTTGCTCTGACCAGCCTAGCCATTCTCAAGAACAATCTACAAAGCGTGTTGCCCTGGATAATTTGAGATGTGTACATATCGAGGAAAAATTTTAGCTTAGTTTTAGTTTAGTTGATTTTTGCCGCATTTGTTATTTTTAATTACAAAAAATGTATATATTAAACTGCAAAAGATATTAAATAATCAATAAAAGAAAAGCATAAGGCGAGGATGCCCATATATAAACCATCAGCAGCTCATCGGCAACGATCGGTGCTGATCTGAAGATCAGAGCCCTACCCGGTTGGAAGACTTGCAAATAATTATATCCTTTCCTTTTAAGAGTGATTCTATGCCATAAAACCAAGGAATCTTAAAACTATCGGAAACGCTCTTCAGTGCACGTTTGGAATCTACCTCATTGATCACCATTTTGAAAATTTAGCTCCACAGAAATATGAGCCACGTAAATTTTGGTCAGCGTAGATCACTCAATAATATATGCAAATTTATTCCAGAACACGATCACCAACAATAACTCACAGACGCTCCTTTCCGGGTTTTTTAATGAGAGCGGGCGGCTGTACACAGGCTACTCGCTTGAGACTTGGAGCGCGATCTACAGCTTGATGAAGTCCACCAACTGACTGATGTCAAGCTTGATGGACTCGCGCGCTTTTATGAACCGAGAACGAGGAAGTAAAACCGACGCTGAGACAGATTTATCCAGACAGGATGCGGAGTGTTCATGCTGGGAATGGCTGCGAATTAAGTTCCTTCAGGGCAAGATCTTGGGCTTCTCATAGTCGAAATTTTTAAAACCTTTAAGTCTTTCCTCTGGGATGTTAAAATAGTTGCCTTTACCTCCCGGATTGTTTAAGTGCTTAAACGTCTCTAATTCGAAAGTTTTCTCTCAACAATAGGAAATTTGGTGTTTTTATGGCGATTCGGACCGAACTTGCCTTGTGATGCGAGGGCAATTCGTGGGACGAGATCGCCGCGAGTCACCAGCCTTTCTTCTCTTTATGACGGGAAATGACAACTAACGACATCGTAAAAATTCGAAAGCCACAAACCCGGCTAAAACAGACACAGTTTGCCCTCCGATTGCACAGAAAACACGAGGACAGCGGTATGTACAGGTAAGCGAAGTTTATTTCTACATTTACAGCTTACTTTATCATTTATAAGCTCAAAGGTAATTTTCCCATACAAAGTCTATAAATTGTATACCGAGCTTGGGCTGCCTATGGATATAGTACAGTTTGTTTGGTTATGCATGATCATTGAATGCGAATGCAGATAATTCAGCAAAGTGAACGTGTGTGGTTTTGAGTTTGAAGCTTCGCGCGCGTTAAAGAAAGCCAAAATAAACTTAAAATGTTCATATATTCGGATTCTTCATTTTATTATCTTTTCGGTGATATTATAGTTTGCTGGAGTTGAGTAACTGCAGAATACCCCGCCACATCGAGTATCTTAAAAAGCTGGCTACGCGGTACGCGTTACGCGGAAAGAATTAAAGTCAAGATTGCGAAGTATCTTTAAAAGCTGGCTACGCGGTACACGGTACGCGGAAAGAATTAAAGTCAAGATGGCGAAGTATCTTAACAAGCTGGCTACGCGGTACGCGGAAAGAATTAAAGTCAAGATAGCGAAGTATCTTAACAAGCTGGCTACGCGGTACGCGGAAAGAATTAAAGTCAAGATGGCGAAGTATCTTAACAAGCTGGCTACGCGGTACGCGGAAAGAATTAAAGTCAAGATGGCGAAGTATCTTAACAAGCTGGCTACGCGGTACGCGGAAAGAATTAAAGTCAAGATGGCGAAGTATCTTTACAAGCTGGCTACGCGGTACGCGATAAGTGGAAAATTTTAATTCTGGTGTACTCTAACCCTAACCCTAACCGAACCGTAAAATGAAAGCTAAAATTTTAAACGAGTGCTATATTCTTCACACGGTCTCGGTAAAAAGAGTACAATGTAGTTAACCGAACCGTAAAATGAAAGCTAAAATTTTAAACGAGTGCTTAGGCCTAATCACTGGAACGAGTGCTTAGGCTTAATCAGTAAACGAGTGCTATATTCATCACACGATTGTGTTAAAAAGCGTAGTTTAAGCGAACCGTGAAATGAAATCTTAAATTTGTAAAGAGTTCTTAGGCTTAGGCTTTGACGCTTTAAGAACGAGGAATGTCACGGCGTACCGCGTACCGCGTAGCCAGCACATAAAAAATCGCTGCGCCATTTTGAAATTTAGTTCATTTGGAATTTAGTCCAAGTGGCGGGGTATTCTACAGTATTATACATTCCTATTTCTGGGTACCGCGTACCGCGTAGCCGGCTACGTGGAATATAGTTCGAGTGGCGGGGTATTCTTCAGTTAAGCCGGAGTTTTACCGTAAACAACGCGCTTACGACAGATTCCCCGGAAGGCACCCCAAAAGGTGCAACCTTAAGAAGTAACCTTAATTTAAGTTTAATTTTGGATGAATATGGAGCATGAAGCAAGACCGAAAGAACAATTTTGCGTCTGAAAAACTACTGAGTTGCAGAACGATCACACGCATGTATTGTAATTCCTCGGTGTCTTAGCCCATTGAGCAAACGGTCCTTGTGATGGAAGTAATGGGAAAAGGCATGCTGAGTGAATCAGGAAAGCGTGTTTCGGACATAAACGCATAACGCCCCACAAGGTAAAATGTTGCATGAAAAAGTCTAAACACGGTGATCTTACCGATCGTTAGTAGAAGAGCTCACTTTGGTGCCGCTGGAACTGCGCCGTGAACTCGAACTGCGCCTCGAAGAGGAGCGTGAACCAGAGCTGGAACTTGAACGACTTCCCCACCATCCTTCACACTGCCCAATTACATCCAGTGTTAGGATGACCACCAGTAACATAGATATCAATGTGCACACTCTCATGCTGCTCGCTTGAGACTTGGGAGCGCGATCTACAGCTTGATGAAGTCCATGCCACCAACTGACTGATGTCAAGCTTGATGGACTCGCGCGCTTTTATGAACCAAGAACGAGGAAGTAAAACCGACCCTGCGTCAGTTATCCAGACAAGATCACGATGCGGAGTGTTTCAGCTGAGAATGCCATGAATGAAGTTCCTTCAGAGCAAGATCTTGGGCTTCTCAAATTTTAAGTCTTTCCTCTGGGAGTTTAAAATTACATCCGACACACAGCAATGGTTGCCTTTACCTCCCGGACTGTTTATAAGTGCTTAAACGTCTCTAATTCGAAAGTTTTCTCTCATCTTGGGCGGAAGAAACAGATATTTCAGGTTTTGTTCCATCGGAAGAAACGTGTGTTTTATGCGATTAATTAACCCTTGAACTCTTTTTAAGCCGGGGGCAATTTTCCTGCAAAATTGTCAAAGCAAGCTATTCACTGAAAAATTATTTCTCGCTAAGTGTTGCATCTTTTTGTCCACATAAACACTCAAAAATATTTTTTTTAAACAATTTTTTCCGTGATATATCTTTTGTAATATAATATTCTCTGTCAAAATTTGTATAACAAGCTAAGACAAAAATAGCCACGCATGCAACAAATTTATTGGCATTTAATGCCCCGTACGCACTGTGCAAATGTTTTGTTATGTTGCGAAAAATCTGTCATCATTTCCGTGATACAAGTGCGCACGGTGATTTTTTCCCCACCAGATATTGACAAGCATTACCAAACCTATGAGGCGCTGTCGTCCTGCTTTGGAGCAGGACAAATTTTTGTCAGGCGTGAAAACTATACATATTTTACAATTTACACGGCATGACGCCAAGGAAAAATTTTTAAGTGCGGCCACGATTACCAAATTTAAACTTTGGTGGAGGCAATTTTTTTTGAGATTTTTGGTTGAGCCAAACAAGTTTTGTAGGCTGTGTCGAAAAGTTGGAGGAGACATGAGGACGTGGGAACTCGGAAACTCAGAGACGACGGGACTCGAGGATGCGGCGACGCATTTTCGAAGTATAGAAGTTCAGAAATGGGAAACATCTTAAC
>JALIRR010005058.1:0-5000 GCA_023091755.1 Montipora sp. Colony 1 RG-2022 | reverse complement strand
TGAGAGAGAAACGATTGTGGCAAAAGCCTGTTTTGTTTTGGCTAGACTGTGCTAGTGACCTCAGTAGTTTCTGGAAAGGAGCTACTCTAGGATGAGGGGGATTTGGGGAGTTTACTCTAGTATAGGGTAGCAAATTCAGCTGAACCAGCTCTGGTAAAGGCTAAGGATTCCAGCTACTGTAGGGTGTTTTTTAATTATTTTCTTATCCCCCCTAAAAATCCAGGCCCCATTTTTTTTTATTACATCCTCAAAAAAAGGGAAAACCCTTTTTTAGACAGTTCATAATAACCTAAGTTGAAAAAAATTGACCTAGGTTGAGAAAATCAACATGGGTTGAAAAAATCAACCTAGGTTGAAATTAAAGTTAACCTGAATTTTAATTCAACCTGTAATATCGACAAATCAATTACACTGGAAGATGATTTCATAAACCAGACACCTAGAATTCGCGAGGGAAGCGTTACTGGACATCATGAATCAAAAAAGTTCTGGGGGGGGGGGGGAAATGCCGCTTCATGGGACCCTCCTCCACCTTTCCTTGCCTTCCGTTCTTCTTCCACTTACCGTCTCTCCCTTTCCTTCCCTTCTTACTTACTGTCCTTTCGTTGCTACCTTAAGCTTCCACAACATTCCATGCCGCTCCAAGGATTACAAGCCTCGCCGTCATTGGACATCCGAGATTACTTCTTCTCTGTATTAACCAGGAGAACAAGGCATCATTTCTAGTCATGATAACAAACCGATTTTCGCCGCAAACACCATGTTCGCACTGTGAAAAAAGTATGGTGGCACGGGCAAATAGAACAATAAAAGATAACCTTCGCAGTTTAATCAAAGAAAAGAACTCGTCGCCAAACCATTGGTGTCATCTTGGAGAAACCGCTTGTAAAAAAAAAACATTATAACCATTCACAGAACAATTGGCAAAATGCCGTGTTAATCTCTCGGAGAAAAGAAATCAAAAAGCCATAAATGAGTGGACATTTCGCATTTGCATAAAATACAGAGCAGGATGGTCAATAATTTGAAAAAGTGAATGAGCCAGACATTGAAGGAGAGCGGTATTTGACACTTGCAAACTCCAGACCGCGGACTACAGACTAAATCACAGTTATTGAAAGCTAACCGTTCTCAAATGGGTGCTAAGGCTTAAATACTTTTATCAGCACTATTTGAAATGGGCGCTAAGACTTTAATACTGCTTATCAGCAACTGCTTATTTGTAGGCAGCCAGCAATCTGCCTTCTACAGTTATCATACACCAGAAGGGGAAGAGGAAAAAGGAAAAGTTCGAACTTTAGGATTATGTGCCGCGGAAAATTAATAAAATGGTAAAGGAAACGTCTCTTCATCTAAGTTTGCTACTTGCTCAAATTGTAGAACTTGAAGGGGACTGTGCCAAAATAATCACAAGGTTTGGATTTATATATCACTACAAACAGACTCAGCAAAATTTAAAAACAAACCAAATATTTCATTTGATAATTCAAAAGAAATAACACTTACAAGCTAAGAGGCTACAAAATGGCTTCTGATCAATAGATTATGAAACCCTTTTTCCTGACTTTTCAAACTTTTGCTTTTAATTGCTTTTGATTATTACGAATTCGAAGTAAGCAAAAGATAAAGCAAATAACTAAACAAATTAAAAATCAACAATACATCATGTATGTTTCAGTTATTTTATTCCTTAGAAGATAATTCGATGTTGTTGCCCCCTGCTCTCCTAAGGAGATTCATTTTTGTTGATGTTTCCTACATTCAGTTTCAACCTAGTTTAAAATAAAATGACCTAGGTTGAAGTTAAAATTAACCTGAATTTAAATTCAACTGTAACAATGACATCAACCGAACACCTAAGTTCTCTAGCCTACATCGGCATCAGTTTACGGCGCCTGCTGAGAATTTTCATCCTGGGCTAAGCTTGTCATGTTGGTCTACAATATATATGTAATATCTATTTGTCTTTTTGTCATAAATCAGGGGCGTTCAATACTTTCCGTTCTGTGTGGGCTGCAAATAACGGTTGACTTCTTAAAAAAGAGAGAAAAAGAGAATATTTATGAGTTTCTGACAAACTGCAAACTGCCATTTGCGCTTCAGGCCACGGCGATGCTGAATCTCCTTACAAGATTTGTGATTTGGGTCTGAAAAGGTAATCGAGACATTGTTTAGTTCAAGACTTGTTTTTCATTGCGGATGTGGTACTATTCATTAAAAGAATGAACAAAATATAGACGTTTTTGAATACGCTCATGTTCTTAGCTTATACCAAAAGTTCAAAGTTTGTAACTGCTAGAAAAAGAAAAGAAAATACTTATTTCTTTTTCTATACTGATGTTAAAACCCACATTTAAGGGGCTATGTCACGTTATTTTAGGGTGTTCAGGAGAAATCTTAAGTTAATCGCGAATTTAAAACTCGAAAATGGTAATGAGAAATTCCTTTACTGATAAAATTATCGCTACATCACAAACAAGATGATTCTGAGCAAAACGTGATGACCTTTATCCAAGCGATTTGTCATGAAACTTGTCAACGACGGGCCTACGTTTTTCAAGATTACCCAAATGCTATCCGTTTCAATAATGTCCATTTGTGTCCATCCCGGTGATGCTTCTCTTTCCTTTTGCTGTACTTATTTTATGTTGTTCATCAGTTTTAAGCTGTTGTTGCTATGTTTCATTCTACGTTTTGGGCAGAAATTATATCATTTTGAGTGACAAAGCCCCTTTAAGAAGGATTAAAACATCTTCATTTGATGTTCGATGCACAGAACGACGCCCATCCTTTCTTTAAAGTGCAATTTTCTTTCCGTCTTCTAAAATAATTACGAGAGTTATCAATACTTTTACTATTTTAAACCACTAAGGCGCTAAATAGCAACTAAGGATTTTTTTTAAACTTCGGACACGTAGAGTGTCTCTTTACAGGGCTGTAGAACTTGGTGTATCGAAAATCTATGTTCGGCAAAATTCCTCACCAGTCCAGCAACTCTGGTTTTCGCGGTGCGCATGCTGGTTACTCTTTTGGCATTTCACAGTTTTGCATAAAGCGCTTTTCCCTGCTAGCTGAGGTCGCTTTTCTTTTGCGTTTGCTGGGCTGACGAGTACTGGAAAAGAAACCTCTGTCATTGGTCGATACTCATTTTGATCCAACCTTGGACGGCACTCTTCAAACCGCATGCCCCATGATATGTTTGCTGACCGTGGCTTGAGCCCACTGTGTCCCACGCATTCCTTTACAGTAATTCCGCTGTTGTAAAGTGAGCCCACAAAACATGAAAGTATCACGTGAGGATTCGGTCGCCAAGTAATCGCCAGGCATGCTCAACACAGTGAGTTTCGATCCACAGCAGAAGTCTCTTTTCCCGTACTCGTCAACCCAGCGAATGCAAGAAGAAAAGAAACCTCTGTTAGCAGGGAAAAGGTGCTTTCAATTTTCATTTATATTTTTGCTCTTACGGTTTTCGTGGAAAGAAAAATGCCCGATACATTAATTTTTACTCGGGCTTTCTAGGAGAAACGCCTGTTAATTTTGACTTCGTTATTTTTTGTGTTCAAGCTTGTACAGCGCATGTGCAAGTTATCTCGTCCCCAGAGTCCACTTTTCTTTTGGTTAGCGCTAAGAACACTGACCAAAAGAAAAGCGGACTCTGGGAACGAGAATCGGTTGAGCAATGGCTGATTCATCTTTTATAGCGCATGCGCGAAGTTTACACGCGCACACGCGGCATTGAACGGAAATGGCGTCATTGAAAGTAAGCAAGAATACACCTTATTCCAAAATGGCCGCCATTTAGATATTCTTTTGTTTTTATTGAAATTAGACCTTGATGCCTCGTTCAATGCAAAATGTTCTTTTGAATTTTCAGCTCATGAACGAGGCATCAAGGGCTAATATATATTAATTTGAATAAAAACAAAAGAATATTTAAATGACGGCCATTTTGGAATAAGGTCTATATTGTGTCTAATACGCCCAAACCACATACAAATGCACACACCGTTCACGGTTGACCTGTAAGCAAAAGATGTCGAGCGTTTTCGGAACAGGTCGGTTCGCGAACTTTTACGAGCGAACATAACGAGAATTTTTGCCTTAACTTTAGCCTAAATAATAATAATAATAAGTAATAATCCAGCCGACATGTCTATAGTATTTCTTTTTCTTTGTTTTTTATTTGACGGCCCAGGACATCAGTTTTGCCCGAGCAGTCACGCACATATGCGTCTAGTTTCACAAAAAAATTTACCAAGCATCTGCCATCAGCGATGCTATCTCGAGTCGGAGTAGCATTAGTAAGCGCTAGTGGAAATTACCTTGATTAAAGTTTAAAGGTTAAAGTCATGCTTTTTATGTGAGTAAATCAGATGTCATTGCATTCTCGTCACCACAGCCTCGGATTAACCCATGGCTCCGGGAAACTCAATGTAGGAGAGCATGCGCCGTAGGGCTCTTATAGCCAAAATTGGCTATTTGAACCTTACGGCGCCTGCTTACTCCTCGTGCTAACGTGAATGCACCAATTAGAGACGCTTTTGATTGTTCTTCACGATAACCAATGAGAAGACACCTTGTTTCAGGGTTCCCCAGAGCTCTTCTCTCCCTCAGTCAAGAGAAGAGCTCTGGGGTCGAGATGTCATCGCTGCAAATCTCGAATCATCCGTCAAGAAATTCATATAAAATTGTAAACTACGGAAAGAAATGTAAACAATTTCAAGACGCACGTGCAAAGTCAGTCTTTTACCCGACAAATTTCAGAGTCAAAATGGAAGGAAAGCTTCCCCATTTGTATTCTCACGTTGTCGTCAAACCTTCAAATTTTCGCGATTTCACGTCATTGAGATGCTGAGTACAGCGGCGGCAACGAAGACGTCACAAATTTGCATAATTAGTGGGCAAAAACAATACCTTTGTACGCCCTGCACGTGCGTTTTCCACTTTTGTCCATTTCTTTGCCGTCCTCAGTAAAACAACAACGTGAAATAGTCAAATTT
>JALIRR010005057.1:17500-31748 GCA_023091755.1 Montipora sp. Colony 1 RG-2022 | reverse complement strand
CTTAACATTTTCTGTTAGATGCGGGGCCCCGCGGAAACATCATGTAACTATTTAGTTGGAAGAGAAACCACTTGGAAATTTAGTGGTATCTTTTTTGTTCCACTTTTTGAAAGATAAACGCATGAATTGAAATCAAGATGGTAGTCCATTAGCTGGTAAGCTCCACAAACGAATTTCCACTCGAACACTGTCACAGCAACCGAGACTCGCGTTGGCCTTGAAATTTTTAAAGAAATTTCCCTCGTAGCACTGTTGGCTCAAAAGAGAATCTCGCTGGCATAAAAACGCACTATGCAGTCAAACATTCGTCCGTTTTACGGCCTGAAAAAAAGTCTTTTTACTGTCGTCGGAGATCTAATAAACACTGAATGGCAGCCATGTTTAAATTGAGGTATTGAAGTCACATGACAAGGCCTCGACCAATCAGACATTTTTCGCCAGTGAAGTTCTCGTACTCGTCCTCGTGATCTCACACAACTTATCAAAGTATCACGTGAGAAATCGGCCGCTGGTCTCGGCCGCTAAGTAACCACCGCGCATGCTCAAAACAGTGAATTTCGACCCATGGCAGAGGTCTTTTTTTTTTCGTACTCGTCAGCCCAGCGAACGCAAAAGAAAGGAGACCTATGCTAGCAGGAAAATTTCCCCTTTACTTTGGCATCGTTTTCATTCTCGCTGACGCCGTCGCCGAGACTTTTATATTCCATAACGAATTTCCTAACAAATCCTACCTAATTTCTATTGATGCCCGAAAAGAAAGTTACTTAAAGTTTAAGGGCCCTGAAAGAGAGGAACGTTTTTGCAGAAACATTATTTTGCACCAAGCAAGCGAGGAAACCTGTTTCTAAAAAAACCAGAAGCATTTCCCTCTGACAGAATGAAAGACAAACCGGAAAAACAGTTTCAAAATCGAGTTTTTCTCGTTTGTGGTGCCCTATGGGTGGTTTGCAACCAATCTCTAAAGACAAAGATAACAATGATGTAATGTACAGTTGCTGGTGGACGTGGATGCGATGGCGTAACGTTAAGACAAATCCAGAATTTCTTACTTTGCCTGACAGCTGTATCTCCGACAATTTCGAAATCTTCGTAGGTTCCTTCTTCCAGCATGGTGTCGGCTGGTGCAACTGTAGCAATTCCATGAGATTCATCAGTATTGGGAACATGGGATATCCAATCTTGTTATAAAAAGAACAAAATTTCGGTCAGGACTGTTTGCATGATGGAATCGAGAACGGTACTGTCTTTGTCAAAAGGGTTTAGTGAGTTTAGAGCGAGTTTCAATTGAGTGTAGTAAAACCAAAACCAAAGCTAAGTAATTACTTTGGCCAATCAAAATGGACGGTGACAATCCAGTAAGCCAATCAAAACTCGAAGTCATTACACGCAGCCGACACAAAGCGCGGGAAAATGTGAACGCGCGAGCCACGATTGGTTTTGGTTGCACTTATGATTGGTTGAAAAAGTGGCGCGAGAACTTTGAACCAATCACTGAGTGAAGTAATCATATCGTAAACCAAAGCAATTCGCTAATTACTTTCGACACTCATTTGAAAACCGCTCTAAGAAAACAAAAATATCATTGGTTAAGAGGGAAAAAATAATCGTGCTGCACGTGCGCCAATCATCTTAGCTGATATTGGTTGCGGTCGCATTAGGAAGTGTTAACACTAGTGTTAAATCAAGTTCTATTGTTCAGTGTTCCCCTTGGGGTTCAAAACAGAGAGTTGACACTAGAGTAGTGTAAACAATATTAGGGAGCTTAAGCAACGACAACGGCAACGGCAGCGAGAACGTCACGAATTTGCATATTTAGTGGGTAAAAACAATAGCTTTGCACGCCCTGCACGTGCGTTTTTCACTTTTGTCCATTTCTTTGCCGTCGTCAGCCAAACAACAACGTGAAATAGCCACGTTTTTGGTTTTATGAAGAACGTCAGCACTTGAGGATAAATTTTCATTTTCTCTCCTAAAATGGAGTGCCGTTCCGACTGGTGTCATCTTTGAGGAATTACCACACCCTTGAAATAGTCACGAAGCGATTAAAATAACGCAAATTCATATTTTGAGATGACGTTCTCGTTGCCGTTGCCGTTGCCGTTGCCGTTGCCGTTGCCGTTGCCGTTGCCGTCGCCGTTGTCGTTGCTTAAGCTCCCTAGTGTTACACTGTGTGACCGCAACCACTCTGCATAACAACGACGTGAAACTCCCCTCATTTGAGGTTTTGACCACAACGAGTGAGCATACAAATGTGAACCTTTCGTTCCCCATTTTTACTCCACAACCGCTCTTACCAATTTATTTTTAGGATACTTCGCTAACAATGTACGACGTGAACGAAAACGATGATGCAAAATTAAGCTTTAAGGTAACGTTTTGGTCGACTTAAAGCCTCAAATCGAAAGTTATTCGCGATTATTCCATCTCGTTCGCGTCGTACAATGCGAACAAAGTATAGCAAAACTAAATTGGTACGAGTTGTTTCAGTGTGAAAATAGAGAATGAAAGATTCACATTTCTACACTCCCTTTGTCGTCAAAACTGTGTGAGCTGTTTTCACTTTTAGCTTGTCTTCACACAACCACATTTACAATGCTAAGTATCTTTTCTCCATTAGAGATGATTGGTATAAAAATCTGGGAGAAACCAATGTCCTGGCACGCGAAATCTTTGATCTTGCGGGACCAAGCGAGTAATCCCGAGCGGGCAGCATCGCTCCATCTTGTCCGCTCGGGTAGCCAATCATAGCGCGCGATTTCATTCATCTTGCCCGCTCACGGAGCTACAATCTTGGACAAATTAAATGGAAAATTGAGACCACCCCTTCCCCCAAAATCAGTGATGGGAAAATGGCGCGTTTTGGCCTTCACGCGTCTTCATCCCTGATTTGGGGGGAAGGGGGCATTTCTGTTCCATTTTATTCTGTCCAAGGTTGTAGTCATATAATAAGAAACAATAACGGTTGTCAACGGTTACAACATTATAGACTATTTTCCCAATCCCATAATGCAATACTTTTTGGGGGTTCGTTTACATAAAAACAATACAAGTTATTTACTCTTGGGGCTTTATCATGTTTCAGTGAACTGGATATCCATTGTTTTGATGCAAATACCTCCCCCTCCCCCCCCCTCCCCCAAACTAGAATGCTATTACCGCGATTGGCTCTTAATGCTGACCAAAAGAAAAGCGGGCTCTGGGAACTGTGACTATTCACGTGATCATGCTGCAACGAAACCTCCGTTTTACCTTTCAAACCCAATTTTTAAAGTTTCTGATTTCATCAGCAATTCCCAAACTTTTATAAGTATGAATGGTGGGCGAAAATGTAATTTCACGGCAAACCTTTGTTCTCTTATAAGGACAATTAAAGTACAGTGGCGGAGACCATAAACCAAAGGCGAGCAAACACTAATTTTTTAAGCTCACTTACCAGTCATTCCAGAAAACATATGCGTGAGCTCGCGCGCGCTTGCCACGCGGGCTAAGCTGTTGTCACGCAACGATAATCGCACAAATCGGGTCGGTCAGCACGTAGCATGTTTATAATCGTAAGTATTCCTTAGGAACCTCTGTTGCTTATCTACGGAAATTGTAAAAAAAAGACGGTTGCAAACGTTTTTTAATGACAAATCATCGAACAGCCTACGTTTAAAGAATATTCGAAGCTTAAGCCAATTGACTTCTCTTTTTTGCCCGGCTTTAATTAGTTAACCTTTAACATTTTACAGAAAGTAACGTTTACCTTTGATTTACTCTTCATAAACCAGCGTTACCTGATCTGTGTGAAAAGAAGTCTTGTTCACAGCTAATAGATTCCTTCTCGTGCTTGATATTCACAGAATCCACGAATCGTAGGACTCCAGATTCTTCCGTACTTCCAGCTGCACCCATATATTTTTGTATCGCGAAAGCTGATGTGTGAAGCAACTTTCATGCTCACTCCTTTGATATGCTTGAGAAATAAATCCACACGAAGTCCATTCAATTGATAGCAACGAGGGCTTGTGTGATTTAAATTTTAATAAATGACTTTACGATAATGCAATGCTGAGAAAAGACACCAGTAGTTTTGGAGAACGGGAAATTTAAACATTTGACGATAGGCATTACGCATATGACGACGCGAAATGTTGGATGAATCACTTCAATGTGTCATTAAAGACGTCAATCTTGCGGGGAGACTGCTGTGACAACCGGCCAGTTCCGAGTTCATGTCTGCCTCTTCCTTAAAGCGAATCTAAGTGCGAAGTTAGTTTTCATTCATATTTAGAGTAGAACTAATTGTCATCACAAATTAAATTGAAGAGGGGACAGACATGAACTCCGAAATGGGCTAACCTATTGCCGAGCTTGTGTGCTCTGGACCGGAGCGTCGTAACGTGACAACTTAGCCCATATTCATTTTAGGCCTGCCTGTTGCGTCTACTGTTGGTCCCGCTGTGTTTCCAGGTGCCCCCGTCCTCGACAAGGCAGTGTGATAGAGAAATGTCGACTCTTAGACCATGCTGATGTGAGTAATTTGGTAACTTATGACTTTGACGTTCAAATACTTTGCATTGTTTATTCTCATCCTCCATTAAGGGAAAAAATTAGAACAGTCATCAGTTCTACGTTTGAATTTCGACCTCCTAGCTCGCTCTTCAGTATATTTTGACTTTTGAAGTCATTCACTGGTCGGGAATGCCCGCGGGCTATACCCTCGTTATTAGGTGAACTTTCAACTGGCGTGAGTGAATGCCTTCTATACGAAAGACCACAAGAAATACTATGTAAAAATACGTGGAATCGAGAAACCGTCTCAAGGGAAGCCGCTGGCGACTTGGGTTGTACAAAAGATAAAAAAAAAAAAAAAAGGAAGAGAGTGGAGTATTTTGAGAAGGTTAATGAGATGGGAAAGCCGAGGGGAAGGGATTCTGTATTAGTGTGGACATCGAAAAAATGCTTAAAACGCAGGTATCAAAAGTGGTGGGGAACTCAAGCTTGGGGAATGGCGTTGTGCAGTAAAGAAGGACAAAAAGAGATTGGTGGGGTAGATGTATTTGTTTACAGTATTGTATATGTATACAGTACTGAGGTCCATGGGTAGAGAATCCAACAGGTGTTACGGATGTCGCGCATTCGCATTCTGAATGGCATTAGTACTGCCTTCTCAGCTGACCCTTCACCCGATGCCAAGCAGCATGACATTGCCAGTAGTAGGGGTGGAGAATGGTAAAATCAGAGACTCGCCGAGACGCCGAGATCCTAGTTAAAAATCCGAGCCCGAGCCTCCTTGGTAAAAAGTTTCGAGATTCAAAAAGGGTAAAAACAAACCATGCAAAAACGAGACTTCGAGACTTATCAAAAACCCTTTCGAGATTTCGAGATCCGGCTACCCACGTTTTTCGAGGTACCATTCGCCACCCCTAGTTGTGAAGCCAGACAGTACAGCAGGATGTAAGGCCTTCTCACATGACATCTCGTCAACCATCGGCAACCATTTAGGTGTCCCAAACTTGAAATTCGGCTTTTGTTATCATGATGGTTTGAATTTTTGATTCGTATATGTAATAGCATGGGCCTGAGGGCACAAAATTGCCCGAGTGGCGAAGCCATGATTCGCAACATGAGCAACTTGGAAAACTTTGAAACTGCAAGTGAAATTAATCCTTAATTGCACGAGGGTACATTGCGATTACATGTTTATCGCATAAATGGCAGGTAGTTATTGAGAGAAGCCCGTTCACTAATGCCGCGACAAGCAACTCAAAACGCTTTCATTGGTAATGGGACATTTCGTGCTAGATATATAGCGTAAGATTCGGTTGGAAAAGCAACACTTACCGATCTCGGTCCACAGTAATACACCTTATTCCAAAATGGCCCCCATTTAGATATTCTTTTGTCTTTATTAAAATTAGACCTTGATGCCTCGTTCAAGGCAAAATATTCTTTTGAATTTTCAGCTCAAGAACGAGGCATCAAGGGCTAATTTGAATAAAAACAAAAGAAGATTTAAATGACGGCCATTTTGGAATAAGGAGTATTGTGTGTTTTCGGACACTGTATTAAAACTAGGGAGTTTAAGGAACGACGACGGCTGCGACAACAACAAGGCCACAAAACAATAACGTCATTGGTTAAAAGAGCATAAATAATCGTGCTGCACGTGGGGTCCTCTGCAAAACGACGACGTGAAATGACCAAATTAGAGGTTTCGACGACAACTTAAGCATGCTACAGAGAATCTTTTATTCTCTCTTTTCACTCTGCAACCTCTCGAACCAGTTTATTTTTAGGATACTTCGCCCATATTGTAGGACGTGAACGAGTCTGAATAATCGCGTAACGCTTATGATAGAACCAAGTTATATTTTGAAGTGACGTTTTCGTCGACCGTCGTCGTCGTATATCTTAAAGTCCCTACTGTTTACACAACTTCAGCATTCTTCTGGACCCCTTTTTGTGCGACATTTATTATACATTGGGTTAAAGTTCAATTCAATAAATCGTTGCTGTTGACATTTATATGTGAAAAAAGGCAATTTCATCGGAGTCAGCATCTGGAAGAAGATTTTCTTGCAACTTCGCTTGCTCTGGATAAGCAACTGCTAACCAATCAGGATCAAGTAATTATGTCCTCTTGATTACCAAAAGTGCCCTCCTGATTAAGAAAAAAATGCCCTGCGTCTTAGCCAATCAGTATTCAGTAATTTTGCCTCGTATGCCACATAGATAACTGAAAACTATAGTATTTTTGACAAGTGCGCATGAAACGCAAGAAAGACTCCAACTTTAATTATGATTAATTGATACCAGGAGCATTTACCATTTGTCAACAAAAACAAATGCTGCGAGGGCAATTATTCCTCAAAGGCGAGGTGAATATCGGAATAAAAATCGAGACGAAGTCGAGGTTTTTTTCACCAATATTCAAAGAGCCCGAGTTGAATGATTGTTTTAGTATAATAGGCCACTTTGGAAAATACCATAATACTCTTTGTTTGTCCCCCCAAATTTTGCATAAGCATTGTTTTTGTTTTTTCTTGGGACCATTGTAAGTCCCAAGAGAAACTGGAAACAATGCTTATGCAAAATTTTGGGGGACAAAAAAAAAGAGTATTATGTTATTTTCCGAAGTGGCCTATTACATAGGTGATTATTTCAAAAATATGCATTTTCTTTAAAAGAATCAGTAACTCCGTATGTAACCTCGACACAACGGTTTGTGGCCATTTTGAAAAAACCGCTTATGTGATAATCGCATAATAGTCACCTCAAGTGCAACCAATCAGCAAAGACAATTTTCAATAATCACCTATGTAATTATACTAGAATCGCGCTCGTGCAATATTAACGGAAAACGGAATTGGAGCAGCGGTGAAAGCACTCGCCTTCCTCATATATGTGGATTGAATTTGTTGGTTCTCTCCTCTGCTCCAAGAGATATTTTCCTAGGGAAACTCCGGTTTTCCTTTTCACCTAACGCAACATTACATTTGATCTACTTTCCATTGATTCCCTGACTCTCAAATTAGTGTAACACTTGTGCTCGGCTATAAAGGTTGAGAATAGTTAATAGTGGGTCTGGACAAGAACATGACTGTTGATTACAAAAGTGAAAACACTAGATAGCATTGAACTATTCGTTTCTTCTTTTAATCTGAAAATGCAACCACTACTCTTCCAATGAAGCAGTGTACATGTTTGCTCTTACTTCCATATGTCTATAAAGAAGAACCCTAATTCCCTTTAAGAATGATGGTAAAAAGAAGCCGGAAAGGAAGCACCACTTTGTGGTAACTTGCGAAATCGCATAATTATGCAAATGTATGGACGCGGAATCAATGACGATATAATTAATTACTTCACTGAATATTCGATTTGTAATTACTACTGTTAGGGTGACACTTAATGTAATCAATTTACCACGAATCATACGGTAAAGGGCACATGAACGATTCAACGAGAAGTAACCACGAGAGGAACGCACTTGACTCAACTTTTCACTCCTACAACTACTACTACTTCACAGCTGCTCGGGTAACACATACCTTAAAGCATTCCAATTTCCAGTTAATTTATTTGTTTCAATAATTCCGCATACATTAAATTCCACCTTTATTATACGATCATGATACGATCAAGAAAGTCATGCCATTCGACAAACGCAAACCTTGTTTAACCTCCAACATTCATTCACATTCAGTGATTGATTTTCTGATTTTATATTAAGCGACACTAGTTGCGAAGGGATCTACAAATTCGAAGTCAGTGGTTTCTATAGAAAGAGGAATGAACCTCACAAAACTATACCAAAAAGCATTCGTTTCCTTACACTTAAAGCGTCCTATGAGTGACAATTTACCTTAACAGTCTGTAAGCGTTTAAATTAATGTGATATTAAATACTACACTTTGAGTGAAATAAATAACACCAACTAACAAAAGATTCGTCTTAATTAAACTAAGCTTAACTTTGGTGTCAGCAAATATAACTACACGAACACCAGCTTCGAATTAAATACGTCCAAATGGCCGAAATACGATCTATTCAAATGTGTAAAACAACTATGAAATTAGTATAAAAATGTCAACTTCTGATCGAACGATCTACGTCTGTAGGTTAAACGATCTTTCGATCGACGTACGAATACCTAACCGACCAATCCCCTTAATTGTCCCAAAACGTCTCATATGTAAGGGGCCTTTACCATACAACCCTTGTGCTTTACATAAAAAGAGATACCCCCAGTCAATGTTACGGGGCATGCATTGTATGTACAATATCTCGTCCACCGAAATTCTAGATAAAAATGAAAAAAAGTAAAATAAGACGGAAAATGGAATTCCTGCGATGTTTACATTTCAAACTACTGACATGTGCATATGATTCCTGTCTATGAAAAAATCGATAAATACCGTACGTTGCTTCAAAAAAAAAAAAATCCCCGAAACGATGGCGAAGGCATTACGCAGGGAACTGTTTCCTCGCACCGTAAATATCCCAGGGATAAAACTCCAGCTCGACCGTATTCCCATTCCCTTTTCAAATAAAATAACAGTCGAGCAAATTGAGCCGGTTCCTTATTCACTGTCAGATTCGGGTTTTTTGTTCTTCTTGCCCAAGATCTTTCTCAGCGATTTGGACATGTAGTATGGCTTCTCTTGTGTTCCATCATTTCGCTCGGAATCTTCCACTGCAAGGAAAAGTAAATAGCATTAACAAAAGACGACAAAGGGTACCGTTTCCTGGAGAAAAAACAAATCCATTAGTTTTCAGCATGGTATTTCACCAAGTTCAGCAACAATACTGGTTTTTACAAACATTCTAGAAGATAAATTCGCGTAATTATCGTCCAATTATTCCATTTTTTTTTTCAATACGTTATTAAGGTTTGAAGAGAATAAAAACGTTATCGTTCGTCTCCCGACATCCACCGCTGATCTTAACATAACTCCGCTATCCGCAGTCTCATTCTTCCCGCATCTCGTCTACGTTGTCTGGATCGATATGAACGGTAGATCTTGTATCCTTGCGTTGTTGCCGAAACGTTAATTCGGTCCTTTTACGTTATTCTTCAGCAGAGTGCGGCAAAGAGTGTTAAAAATACCGGAATCAAAGTCTGTCTTTAAACATGATAAAATACAACGAAAACAGTAATAATTATCACAACGCTTCTGCATGTGCTTCCCAATGCCAATGTTGCTTATAATTATGCTTATCGCCCAAGTAAACAGGTCTAACTGTTTTAAGTTGTACTCACAGAAACAAAGGAAAATGGTATCGATAGCCATGTTGTAAACACTGAAGAAGGCGTGGGCTACGACGTAAGCACCCACAGTGATGATCTGAAAAAGAAAAATAATAAAATGTTCATGAATTTGGCAAGTTATGCTTCAGGGATGGCGTAGTGGTAAAAGCACTCGCCTCCCAGAATCGGCGTCATATGTGGGTTGAGTTTGTTGGTTCTCTTCTCTGCTCCAAGAGGTTTTCCCCTCCTCTCCACAAAAACCAATATTTGATTTGATTTCAGTTAATTTCATTAGTGTCCCCAATTAGTGTTCTAGCCTATGAATAGCTGCGAGGCTGCCGGTGATTCCACTGCACGAAGGTTTGTATCAAAACAGGGTCACATGCAGGCACCCTCGCTTCAATTCTTAGGCCACGTAACTTAGCTCCATGCAACTGTAAAATGGTCTATTGGCTCGATTTACATTACAGTTATAACATCGAAGGAAGGTTTGAATAATACAAAAGGATGCAAGGATGGGCAAAATTGAATAAGATTAAAATAGATTGCAATTGGAGGTTTTTTGGAAACTGTCTATCTCTGTTGTTTGTAATTATGCTCGACAGACTTTTTTTAGTGACGAAAGATAATAAATATGAAAGCCATATATATTTGAACGGCGAAGAGATGAATTAAGTTAAGATCCTGATCATCGTAGTTTTTAACGTTGCTCAGAGCAGTAACCAAAGGAAAGCCTGAAAACTTCAGGCTTGAACGGGATTTTTTTTTTGCCACGAAGCTTTGAGCTGTGTTGTTTAAAATTCATTTCTAGGTTCACGGTAACTTGCATAGCGAGCAGGGGCGCGTAATAGATAAACTACACAAACGCAACTGCACTGCCTTGACACAGGCCCTTTAACTCACTGTCGCTTTGTTGGATGACAAAATCCTTGGTTGTGATGTGACGTCACGGCGAGTGAAGGGGTAAGTTTCAAACGAAACCGCGGTGCTGTGTCGGCGGAAGTGAATCACAAAAGTTTGGCTTTATCAGACGAGTTGATAGATGGAAATTTACCACCGTAAGAAAGATTTTCGAGCTGAGACTAGAGGTCGTGAGTTCGACTCAGGCCGGATCAACAAATAACTCAGGAGAACGTGCTGCCTTTGTAATTTCAACTGCAAATGGTTAGACTTACAAGTCTCGGATAAGGACCATCAACCATAGACCCCGTCTCACATTATTCTGTGGGACGTTGTTCAGCATGAGTGGTCGACTTAATTTTCTTAATGGATGATTCGATCAGACCACATAGTAGGGACTTCAAGATCCCCGACGGTCGTCGGAAACGTCACCTCAAAATATAAGTTGGCTCTATTGTAAGTCTTTCGCGATTATTCAGTCTCGTTCACGTCCTACAATATAGGCAAAGTATCATAAAAATAAATTGGTAACAGCGGTTTTCGAGTGAACTCAGAAAATAAATATTTTCAGTCGCATGCTTACGTAATCCTTAAAACCTAAAATTTAGTGATTTCACGTCGTCGTTATGCAGAGGACCGCAAACATACTTCCTAAAATCCGTGCTGCACGTGCAGCACGATAATTTATGCTCTTTTAACCAATGATATTATTGTTTTGTGGCGTTGTCGTAACCGTAGCTGTAGTTACTTAAACTCCCTATTATATAACTACCGACAGATGCTAAGTGCTGAAACTGGTAAACTGAGCAGGTAATACTTGCGCGTTGTTAGTGGTTTACGCAGAAGTTGGAGAAACGTTGCCCTTTGCCTTATCATAATATCAATAGCGCAACCGTAAGACGTCAAAGTTATTCAAGATGGCAGCGCCGGGTGATTTTCAAACAAAACACTCTTATTCCGGATAAACGCTTTCTTTGAAAACTGATAGACGCGCATTACGTACGTGTGGTAGTGCAGTGACTTGACACAGTGCTTTACGCCATAACTGCCAACTGAACTGCGTTTTGTTTTCCAGGAGATTTAAGTTATCTTTGCGTAATTGCTGCCGACAGGCAGCTTTTATATCCTTGAAGCCATCGAGAAATTTTGGTTCGACGGTTCCATGGTTCGAACCGTCGTTCGCATTAAGAAACAGCCGATCAGAAATCCTGTCATATGGCGCAGTCTAGCCAATCAGCTGCTGTCTTATAAGAAAAAAATTGACATATGCTTGCTCAGCGGGAAATCGCATGTGCTCACAAATCGCATGTGCTCGCAGCAAGTGATCAGAGTGAAGATTTCGCAGTTTACAGGAGGGTTTTGCCCTTTTTTGCTGATCTATTATGATTACTTCTATTCGAGGAAGCATTCAAAAAAAAATAGTCTATTACAGGTTGCGTTACACAGTGTCACTGTCATTAATTGTTCTAACGATCAGTTCATGAACCCGTTATTGCCGTTATACATGTAGTAACTGTTGTTACACCACAGTGACTGTTGTTACACCAAGTATTTAGTTTATTTTCACGTTGCGCTAGATAGAGAAAAGAAAGTGTCTCTAATCGTTCTAAGAATCAGTTTAAAAGCCCTTATTATTACATGTTGCGTTAGACAGTGTTATTCGTTACACCTTCCGTTTTCGTTAACCAATATATTTCTTTTCCACTTTTAGCAATTACTACAAGCATAATCCCAACAAAAGCCTCAGCCACACCAATAGTTACTTATTAATGTTAAACTCAAAGAACATAAATGTAACCATGTCATTTTGCAAATAAAATAAGTTATATTTTTGTTGAAATTCTCATTGTCGTATTTGCATTCAAAAACACCTTTAACGGCAGCACTCACTTCTTAATGAGAACTGCTAGTATGTAGCTCTAATAGTGTACGATATTGTTTTGCTAGCGTAAATCATTATAGTGTTATGGTAGATGTCTTAGCTAAATAGCCCCGTGAGAAGACATGTAGTTACCAGTAAAATAATAAACCCAGAGAGACTGACGAAAATGAAAGGGAATCGAGAAACATTCGGCTTCGAGGCTGATCGTGAATGCCAAGATTTTCGTGATTTATGCACGCGCTGCGGGCCTATCTGCCACCACGGACACTGAACAAATTCAGAAACATTTTTTCTTCCTGGGAAGCAAATTTCGCTTCCGCAACAAATGTTTCCTGGGCCCGCAAACGGGATAATTAAGCCTTTGATTCCACATGATGTTTCCGCAACGTTGTTTCCCCGTTTGCGGACGCCTTTACACTCACTCTTACTGACAACCCGATGGCATTGAATGTGTGTAGTGCACTTATAAAGTGCACACCACAAAAATGAAGCAAATTTGTCTGCTGAGGTTACTTCCTGTGATTTCAAGTTTTTTTGTTGTTGGAGTGGAGGTTCCCTTGAGTGATGTTTTCGTTGCTACTTCCCTCCTCAATAACAGAGGTTGAAACATAACCGTTTGAAAGCGTTTACGAATTACGGTCAAAGACTAGACGTAAGGATGAGCAGCAAATGATGTTACTGAGGTCAACACTTACGATGACGGGTGCCAAGTAGTAATTCAGGTTTTGTTGTCTCTCAAACCAGTAAAAGCTCCCGATTCCTGCATGAAAACAAAAAAATATATTTACTAACCGAAACTACAGCGGCAGTTTCCTTCACGTCAGCCTTAGTTTACCCACTATTCACTGAATCTAAAAAGAGTTCGATCTCTGTAAACATGATTTTCACTTGGGAAAAAGCCCTTTTTGAACGACATACGGTTAGGACCGAAAGAGTGACCACTTCCTATTTAAAGTCCGACGACATCTGCTATCTCTGGGCACTAAACGAGGCGATTTCCGTTGGCCTTCCATTCATAAAAGACATTTGTATTTACGTTCACTGTTACTCATCAACATATTTTTCAGGCAAATAAGGTATTCCGAGATATTCTAACACTTTCCCTCCTCAGAGAGACACAAATAGGAGGTCTTCCGCCATGCTGGTGGACGAAAACAAAAGATCTCTCATTAGCTTTTTTTGTTCGTCCACCAGAAGTCGTACATTTCTCTATTGTTATTGGTGTCACTAGAGGTTGGTTGAAAATCTGCTATAGTTATAGAGTTTACTAACGCCCATCGATTTTCGGTACTTGTCAATGGGGACTAGCTCGGGCGTGGAAAGGCTAATGACAACAAATAAATTTCAACTTCCCTTTGACCAAGCCCCGTCTTTTAATAACTATCTCAGAGTTTTCGGTATCAAAAGGGGAACGATTTAAGTTTTTTCGAAATATAAAAGCCCATATTTCGAAAATAACGATTGGTCGATGAACTCTTTCTTAATATCGCGATTGCTTCAAAGAAATTAATAAACAAGAGCATTTATTTACGAAAATAAAAAACTGAACTCACCTAAGGCAGCAGTGATGGTAAGTTGACCAAGAAACAAAATGAAATCGGTCACTTTATCCAGTACAACCACTCTGAAAAAGAGAGGAATGAAATCAAATACAAATCAGTTTTGTGAAGTTTGGTACACTAAACTTCATTAAAGGAACACGCTCACCCTACAGGCATTGCGTGCCGTGG
>JALIRR010005057.1:0-12500 GCA_023091755.1 Montipora sp. Colony 1 RG-2022 | reverse complement strand
CGTTAAAAGTCGCACCCAACAGCGTAACGTGGGAATGCAAGTTAACGTGTAACTATCCAATCCATCTTCTACCTCTAAAATGACTATTATCGACAATTCCTAAGTTTATCTAAATTGATTATCGTCAATTTAGGACGCCTGGCGTTTGATAGGGATTATAGGAAATTAGTATCTATTTTTAAAATCCGAACTCCAATGCCTAAACTCGCTGGACTCGAACCTGGGAATGTTCGACTAATAACCCTTTCACTTAACCACTAGACTACCGCATCGCTAACTGCCAAAACTTTTTTTTTAATGTGTCGATATATTTTTTCTTCCACATGGCACGTGCAAAAAAATATATAGTTAGCGATGCGGTAGTCTAGTGGTTAAGTGAAAGGGTTATAAATCGAACATTCCCAGATTCGAGATTAGCGAGTTAAGGCATTGGGGTTCGGATTTTAAAAATAGATATTCATTCCACATAATCCCTATCAAGCGCTAAGTGTCCTAAATTAACGATAATCAGTTTAGAGAAACTCAGGAATTGTCGAGAATCGTCATTTCAGAGGTAGAGGATGGGTTGAAATCTAATGTCATGCGCCTCTAGTTTCAAATGCAGCCATTGATGAATAATTGTGTAACGCCCTAGCAAAACTAATAACGAAAGACAGAAGTGCTCCTTGCACTTATTATTTGACAATTTAAGGACGGTGCCTACTAATTCAAAGGTATTTTTGCGAGGTTTACGGAATGTGCGGGAAAAGCAAATCTTAACAAGTGTTATTGTAGTCCAAAAAGAAAAATGCTGGTAACCATGCACTCAACAATATTAATTATTAACATTAATATTAATATTAATATTAATTAATATTATAATTAATCAACAATATTTGTGAAAAGCTATAAATTACAAAGCAATGCATGGCGTTATTTTCCAAATTAAAGCTTAGTAATTATCACTGAAAAATGCACGGTAACCCCAATTTTCTTTTTGGATACCAAGAGAAGTTCTGCTTTCTACCGCATAGTTTTAAACCGCGCGAAAATATCCCTGTCTTAATAGAGCGGTTTTCAATAAGAAACCCGTCGTATCTCAAAACCAAAGTAATTAATTTGGCCAATCAAAAAGGAGGAGACAATCCGGTAAACCAATCAAAACTCAATAATTACACGTAGCCGACACAAAGCGCGGGAAAATGGCACACGAAGCCATGATTGGTTTTGGTTTCACTTCTGATTGGTTGAAAAAGTCGCGCGAGAACTTTGAACCAATCACTGATCTTAAAAACGCGACATTTTTTCGTCATTCTGCCACTCTAAGCACCCCCCATAAGGAACCCGAGTATCTCGAGATGAGCAGAACAAATGCGCAATAACAATAGTAAGTACCGTCCTTAATCAATAAATTGTCTCTTACAGACACTTGAAAATAAAAGTCATTCATCAGTCTTTTCACAGGAACAAATGAGCCCAACAAATTGAGCAACCGAGTGGCTTCATATGTAGCTCAGTTGGTAGAGCATTGCACCGCCATCGCAGAGGTCATAGGTTTGAATACTGTTGAAGCCACCTGAATTTTTCAGGGGTCTATGAGAGACAATTGCTTAAATTGTCCAGAAAAGTGAGATGATCACTTCTACGTTTCGTCCATAGAGCGGTTTTCAACTGAGTGTCGAAAGCAATTAGTGAATTGCTTTGGTTTTGCATTTACTTCACTCAGTGATTGGTTGAAAGTTCTCGCGCCATTTTTTCAACCAATCAGAAGTGAGACCAAAAGCAATCGTTGCTTGCGTGTGCACATTTTCCCGCGCCTTGTGTCGGCTACGTGTGATTACTTCGAGTTTTGATTGGTTTACTGGATTGTCTCCGTCCTTTTTGATTGGCCAAAGTAATTACTTTGGTTTTGGTTTTACGACACTCGATCGAAACTCGCTCTAACCCGCACTTCAAATATACACATTTCTTTCAAAGGAAATAACATTGGCATTTTCACATGGAATCTGACGAATCAAGTTGGTGCCATTCTATGAAGTCCGTCACTAGGTTTGTTAAACAAGATAAAAATAAATAAAAATAAGTAAATGAAACTAACAATCCACAAATACCATACAAGTCAGATGTTCACTTTTGTCAGCTTTCGACAATGAAGACCTCATCTTTTAAGCCTGGAGGGCTGTTCTAACAGAACAGCCAATAATAGTTTTAAACCCATAAAGCCAAACAGTTAAAAAAGCTTACTCATCGCTGGTAAAATCCACAAAATTGCAGGTTTTGTTGATGACTTCACTTGAAATACTATTCAGTTGTTCTCCCTCTCCCTAAAATTAATCAAAATATTTGAGAATGATTGTAGATGTGATAGACTTAAAGTGCTACTATGACCAAAAATCAATTCTACTTTTTCTTTGCATTTCAAAACTATGTTGACTGAACTCTAAGTGACTGACGTTTTAAGCCTTCATTTCAAAAAGCCACCTTTTTATTTTGACTGGAATTTTCTTATTTAATGGTCCGCCATTACTAACTTTAAAATCTTGAGAGAGCTGGATCAAGGATAAGATGACGTCAAAGACTCACTAGTTTAAAAATGCAATGCGTTTGCACGTGCCTAAATTAATATGAAGCATGAGAATTCCGAGCTTTCAGACTTTTAAACTCGAGTTTTGCATGTGTAATAAGCTGCGTTTACATGCTGCAATTTTAAGCTAGTGAGTCTTTGGCGTCATCTTTTGCTCAATCCAACCCTCTGAGGTCCAATCGATCAGTCTTGAACGTGAATAATGGCGGACCGAGAAATTCTCAACTTGCATAAAAAAAAACAGTCTGGATAAAATTCGAAGCTCAAAATCTTGCCAGTCAGGTGTCAAGCAAACATGCTTTCAAAATCTGAAGGAAAAAGGGAGGTGAATTTTTGGATCATTGTAGCACTTTAAACAGTGGATATTTTGATGCTCTGCAGATAATTCAGTTCTTGAAAACATTCAGCATAGGAAATCGTATGAACGTGAGTGTATTTTCATCATTTTCAGGCACAAGTGATGTTTTGAAAGTTCTCAAAATCACGACTTGAGCAATTTTCAAACTTTCAAAACATTGCAAGCAAAAATAAATCACGGAATACACGAGCAAGTTCATACCATTTTTCATTTATTTGACACTCAACAAAACTGCTCCATTGCTGTTTCCATAGCAACTTCCATAGTGCACTCTATAACCTATTTATGCATTCGTCATTGACCAATCAGAAACACGATATTCAGTTGCATATATAATAAATCATTTTAACAAATAGATTCCATGTTGCCGTGCGTCTGTTCAGTAATAGATCACAGATGAGGTCAAAATGTAATAAGAACAAAAATGATGGTGACGTCAATCGTGCGTCTGTCCTCTAATAGATCATAGGCAAGAACTAATCAAAATCCGTGAATAACTTGGGTTATTATATAATTAAACTTATTAGCTGGAATACCGATTCTGACTACCCTTAATTAACTATTCCTGTGCACAACTGTATTCTCCTGTGCACAACTGTATTCTAGGAAAACATCAATAAGACTCAAGAATGAAGGTACATGTATAGCCTTTCTATAACAATAAAGGAGAAGGAAAGGGATGGAAAAGAAATTTTAAATAAGAAAATTTGCAAGCTTTTCCTATAGCATGGCATGTCAGTGTCTGTGCTCTGATTGATGAAAGGGTTGGCCAATGTCAGCACAAGGGGCACATACAAATGTACAAATGATGTAGCTGTGCATGAACATTTTGTTGACAGTGGTAGCATGAACATTTTGTACCACTGAGACTCTTTAGATAGAATAACGCTACAACACAGTAGCACGTAACAGCAATGTTATGCTACCATATGAAACACCGATTATTTCCAAACAAGATGTGATTATTATTGTGATGTAATAAGTTACCTTGGCAACGGGAAAGCCCAGTAAAAACAGCCTATATTTTGGATTTAGTTGCTCACATCTCAAAAACGAACTTGGTGATCCCCTTTTTCTATTGCTGAAAAGTGATTAGAAGGCTACGATGAAACTTTCGGCACAGTTCAAAAAAATCTGTCTAGGGAATTCAGAGCTACCTTAAAAAAATCACAAAATTAAGAAGGCTCTGAATCTACTGGACAGAATGTTTTAAAACTTTGCATAAAGTTTCATCATGTCCTTCTGATTACTTTTCAGAAATAAAAATGAAAGACAAAATAAAGGGTGTTTTTACAGGCCTTGCCCATTGTCATGGTGACATATTACATCACAATAACGACTGTATCTTGTTCAGCAATAATTCATGTTTCATTTGGTACCACAATATTGCCAATACATGATACAACATCGTGGTGCCGATCCTTCTAATAAGAGCATCACTTGAAAGAGTTGAAACTGGTTCGAGCCTCCTTAACATAATACAATAATGCATAATAATAACATAATACTTACAGGTGTGCATGGATCTCCACTGCTATTGTCATTGGAGACCACTTGGAATTGCGGGTCTCCAGCAGTTACAAGGAATCTAAGCTGAGTCAAGGCATTAAAATATTAGAAGAGGTACAGTATAACACTGACTAGCATAATAAAGCGCCTTCTACAGAAATTGAAAACAATAAAAAAGTGGTCTAAGACCAAATGCAGTACGTAAGATGAGAATGCAAGAGATCTCAGATCAGTAGGATGTAGGGATTAAAAACCTTGTGGTTTCTTTTGGGACATTTCTTACCATTCAACTTAACATGTTTCTTTAATATATTTGTGTAAATTAATTTTACCAAATACGAGGGAATTGCAAATAAAACAAAAGATAAGCCGGGAACTCAAACAGGAGAATCAGGAGTCTAGCTGGGGAGGCGAGAGACCTTCACAAATGACAAAAACCAAAACAGTGTTTCAAAAGCTCAGAGTACTACAAGAGCCTAAACGAACTGCCTCGTTGCTCTTGCAGGCTAGCGCAGATCTGCCTTACAATGAAAAAAAAAATGTGTTTCTCTTCCTTTCTGAAAGGCAAGAAAATAGGACAGTCACTATGATTATTATTGCATCTTTATGTATGAAAAGGATACGCTAAGACAGCAACAAACCAAGCAAACAAAATGATTTGTAGCAACCAAGGAATAACAGGGAAGAACAATGAAAATGGCACTGCTGATACTGCCCTAAATAAACACAGATAAAAAAGTATTGTAAAAATGATTATTATTATCAGTTAGAAGAAGAATCAGTTAAGGTGACTGAACACAGTTTTTAAGCACTTATACTAGCTTCCATTTCTGCCACATTTATTAATTTTTTTCCTAGAAGCTCAAACTTGGTTACTGATAAGTACCACCACAAAGATTAATTATATTTTTGACAGTCAATGTGCTCTGCAGGCTGTTACCATGGTAATGCATCTAGATTAATAGAATAATAGAAATGCAGTGTAAAGTACGTTGATAACAGCTGCTACCATAGAAATTCAACAGGCAGATTTTTCATAATTCGCTGATACATGTAGACGTTCATTAGTTTTTTCAAATTTTTGTCTGTTAAAGTTCTGATTTTCTTTATAGACAACTCACTTGTCGTTGGAAGTATTTTAATTCCAAATTTCTGATGGTCTATTATAGGGGGTCGCTCAATCTGCAAACCGCCTTATTTTGTTCTTTTCAGACTGCAAAACGCTTTCTTTTTCTCCTTAAGACCATAACCGCCTTTATGGCCATTTAATGAGAATCACAAAAACCGATCTTTTAACAGTGTTTCTTATTACAAAGACCCAGAGATCTTAAGAACAAAACAACTTTTTTCTTGGTCCTTTCAAATAACCTGTGAGCAAAAGGTTTTGACATCTAATGAAAAGTTCACTAACATGAAGAATGCATGTTGTTTATAATGAAATATTGCACTAAAGCGAAGTTTGGTAAAGCTTCAAAGTGACCTCTCCACCTTCTGAATCTTCTATAAACATTTTTTGAAAAGCCACCACCGAACAAGCAAAAACTGAAAACTATGTGATAAAGTTATGAATTCCCACAACCGCACACTAATTTCTTAACTGTAAACCAACACAAATATATGAGCGAAGCTGTAGACCCAACACTCAAAATTGGTGTCAACCGAATTGCTGTACTCATTGTTTTTCAACTTAATTATAGGTATTGTGTTCAGGAAGTGCCGGTCTTGTCCAGATAGTCCTAATACGTCTACATGTACAGATAGGCAAATACTACAGTAACTATTATTATACTCTGGTCCCAGAGGTTTTTCTTGAGCTGCGAGTCACAGCCCCGAAGCAGCGAAGACGAGTCGCAAAGCGAGGAGAAGAGGAAAACCTCTGGTTACCTTGGACTTCAATCTCACTTTCATTCAAACGCCTGTTGTCAAATGCGTTAAATTGATAATTGCAAAAGGGACCAATGGCACCTTAGCAATCACGCGTCCCCTCGGTATTTAAATACCAATCATATTGATTTGCGTGTTTGTAAAAATATCAACCAATCCGAGCCTGAGGGTCTGATCCTGACCCTATCATCTGCATGGAAGTGAGATTCAAGTCCAAGGTAACCAGAGGGTTTTCTCTTCTCGCCGCTTCACAACTCGTCTTCACCCCTTTGCAGCTCTGGGGGAACAAGAAAAACCTCTGGGACCAGGGTACTATTATTATAAAACTTCAATGAAAGCAGCTCACCTGCTGCCCTCCTTGATGATTTGAATTGCAATAGAGATCCTCTTGTACAGTGCCAACAAGATCAAGACCAAAATCCCCAAGATAATACCTAGAATAATGGCTGCAAACAAAGGGAATTTATTGGCTTGTGTTAACAGGATTCTAACCAGTTTCAACACAATCAAAAGCACTGCACCATTAAAAAGATTGACTCTACTACTGTATGTTATGGTTTTAAGTAAGCAAGCTTAACGAGATGTACTCAATAGTGAGTAACTCAATACCAATTTAAGCACAAGGCAACCTATCTGAAATAACTTGTTATACAATCAATTTTGTTTTTAAATATCTATATCTAAAAAATGAACTCAGTGACCCCCATTTTTGGTTGCTGGAAAGTAATAAGAAGGCTTAATTGAAACTCGTGAATATCTGGCCCCAGTTGTTCAAACGATGGATAGTGCTATTCGCTGGATAAATCACTATCCACTGGATAACTCAATTGGTTTTGCTATTGTTTATCCGCTGGAATAGTGATTTATGCGCTGGATAGCGCTATCCATCGTTTGAACAACTGGGGCCTGGAGTGGATTCTGAGCTACTTATATGATTGGAAATGTATTTAACCCATTGACAACTGGAAGTGAAACTTTACCGATTTCAGCAGTGCAGTGCTCAATTTTTAGCTGCACTGGTAACCAGGAAGGCGCAATTTTCGACTCTGAGCGGGGCACCCAGTTCCTTTTATATATAAGCTCAATAATTCTAATTTTGGTAATAAATGATCACATCCAGTCATTGCAGTAACTAATGATAAAAAAGACCTACTTAGCCAATACCACGTGTCTCTGTTGTTAGCAAGTGAGTCAAGACCAAAGGAGACAGTTAGAAATACTCTTGATTCATCTTCATCGTTGGATGACAGCTCCTGGTACTTCGTCCAACTGTAGTATACGGCTTAAATTAGAAGGAAAGAAATAAACATGATAATCGGTTGTCCAGACATGACTCATTGTCACTGAATTCAGATTGTAATATTCCATTGTACATCCAGACTAAAATGAACATAAATTTCCAGATTTGATTGATATTTGAAAATATGAACTTACAGAATCCCAGAGCTGTCAATATGGCATATATTGACAACCAGACAAGCAGCCCAGCAATCCATCTATTTATAAGATTAAATAAAAGTTGGACAAGATGTTTATAATACATGAAGTGAGGAAAATCTGCGAGCCAGTGAGCCATTGCTGCAAGCCACGCAAGTCAACACGCGAGTCTCACAGTTATTGAAAGCTAACCATTTTAAAATGGGTGCTTATAAATACTGTTTATCAGGGCTATTAATTTTGAAATGGGTGCTTAGACTTAAATGCGAGACTTGCATGGCTTGCATGCATGACTGACGCTGGCTCACAGATTGTCCAGCCCCTGTTTAGATTCTCTTGGTTTTAAACTAGAAATAGTTCTCACTAAAGCTGCCTGAGGCTTAAATCAAATGGGTTGTTTTCAGTCATGGCTCGTTTCGATTATGAGCTGACTCCAGCCTTTATTTTCAAGCGCACAAGTCAGATTTGTTGTAAGTATGGCTTTCCTTAATGGAGTTATTAGGTTGACTAAATGCAATTTAGGGAAGGTTAACCTCAAGCTAATGCTGCCAGCCATCTTACCCATTCTCATTTATCTCTGGGGTGCCCCTGGAATTTTGCAGGGGCTTTCTTGTATAGCTTTGCGTCCTAGAGATCATTGCGTATCAGTGATTTTGTGAGCGAATCTTTGCCAATTCATTAGTATTTTGTCTTCTCGTCATGCCTCAGTCAACCCAAAATAGTCAAGCCGATTCCAAGGGAAATAATTGTCCCTTCATGCTCGTGGACAACAGTGTTCCAGTGAGTTGTGGTTCATCCTGTGGGGCAGCGCCCATGTCTGTTGCGATTAACACAGCCTCTCAACCGTCCCCAGAGTTTCTGGCTACAGTAGTTCAAGATGTCAAGGCTGCCCTGGCGGCGGAACAAGCACCTTTGTCGTGCTCAGCTTCACCAGCCGTGCGAAACCATGGTCAAACGTCACTAGCCAACTCGGCCAAGGCTGGTTTTGGGGCCGTTCCCTCGCTGCTTTCTTTGCAAGCTCCTGCTTTTGCTGTGCCTGGAGCGGTTTTTGCTGGATCATCTGCATCCACAGGGGCTTCAGCTTTGCAAGGTAGGCCTGCATTTGTTGTTCCCACTTTTGTATCTACCTTTTTTCCCTCGTCCCCATCACTTTCGCTGTTTGTTGCAAACATGGTGATCCTGTCGACTCTGGCAAGTTGCCCGTCCACTTTCCTGTTGCCTCAGGCTAGTATCTCGTCCACAAGTTCATTCCCTTTGCTCAACCAGTCTTTCATCATTGGTCCTGGCTTCTCCCTGGTCCAGCAAAAGTAGTCAGTCAAGTGGTGGCAGGCAAGTTCATGGACCTGGGTGACCTGCTGCCGTCAACTGTAGCATCTGCCAAACCCAAGCCTCAGCCTTTATTTGATGGTTCTCTGGTGCTGACCTCCACTTCCAAGAAGCCAAAATGTCATGTGGAGGACATAGCCACTTCAATGGTGGCCTTTTCTGTCTACGTTATGATCATGAAATCCTTTTTCCCCAATCACTTTAAAGACCTCTAGCAATACAAATTACTAATTTTGAGGGTTTATCGTCAGTTCAGTGGAAAGGTCTGGCTTGCCTATGACAGAGAATTTAGGGGGCATGCCACAGCTGCCAATGTAGTTGATTGGTCATCCATCAACACTCAGCTTTTTAACTTCCACGCTGCCAGAGACTAAGCTCCTGGGTCATGTGCATCATCCCCTGAGTTATCAGACCCAGTTGGACCCAGCAAATGTGTTGGTCCTGCCCCAATCCTTACAATTTTTGGGCATTGAGCTGGATTCCCTCAATCAGGTGGCTCATTTTCCAGCTGATTGCTTCAGGCCCAGCAGGAATTGATTGCCTCATGGTTGGCTCGGAGGTGGTGCAACAGACAGGAACTCAAGTCCTTGATAGGCCATATTTATCATGCAGCTATTAAAAGTGGTTTGGTGTGATTGGACCTTCTTATGTTGTATGATTGACCTCTTACGCTGCTTCTTCAAGAAGAATCCCCCTATCCACCATAATAAGGAATTACATTCTGATTTGCAGTGGTGGCATCTGTTTTTTGTAGGATGGCATGGGGTTAGTTTCTGGCTTTTTCCGGAAATTATCCCTACAGCAGACATTCAAGTCTCCTCTGATGCCTCTGGCTCTCTGGGCTATGGTGCATATTGGGAAAGCATGTGGTTCACTGGTTCATGGCATTTCTCGCAGCAAGAGCAGTCTATTGCTTACATGGAATTCCTTCCAGTGGTCATTGCGGCTCATGTCTGGGGCCACCATCGGGGGTGCAGGAAGTATGTTCCACTTTGGTTGGACAATGACAGTGGGGTTCACATCCTGAATGCTAGGACATCCACAGTGCCATTTCTTATGCATTGGCTTTGTACCTTACTAATGTTGGCTGCTTGTCACAGCTTTCATTCTCTGCCCAGCATATACCAGGAGTCACTAATTTGATTGCTGATGCTCTTTCTTACTTTCATTGGCAGGATTTTCACCGCATGGCCCCAAAAGAGTAATCTGTTCCGACCCCCATTCCCTCACAGCTGTTCAAGGACCTCATCTCTCCACCTTAGAAGCACAGTGCTATTCCTTTTTGGCCCAGGGCGTAGCAGCTTCCACTCGCAAATTGTATGCTTCAGGTCAGTCCCAGTTCATATCCTTTTGCCGTCAGTTGGGCAGGCTTCACTCCCACCGGGTCTGCTTGGCCAGCGGATGAAAGGATGCATTGCTTGTTGGCTACATTTTTGGCTAGTTCCCCTCAGCATTGTTCACTCAAATTGTATCACTCTGGTGTTAGGGCCTTGCATGTTGAACAGGGTTTTGTGGATCCTCTTCAGAACTGTCTTTGCTTGGAGTGCATCTACCGTGGCATCAAACGCAGCCAAGATTCCTCTTCTTCTACCCACTTACCAATTACACATGATCTCATACTAGTCATTTGGAAGTCATTAAACTTGCCTCTCCCTGATTGTTGTATGTTCTGGGCAGCATGCACACTGGGGTACTTTGGATTTCTCTAGCCTGTGTCACAGACAGACTAAACCACCAGTATAGTCAGTCTGTGAAACGGCTCCCAAAAGCTTGTTCAGAGTTTGAAGGGATTTCTGTATCCCTTTCCAATTCGATAGAACCTTATGCGCTTTCTGATTTGATATTCCCTTACTTGGGCTTTGAACTCTCTTTCCAACCTGTCATTAAAAGGATTGCGTGATTTGTTGAGTGAGTAAATGTCCAATCACATAGTGTGTAAGATTCTAGCAAATCAGACAGGAGTACAGAAATCCCAGCCTGTAAAACTGTGAGATATCAGAACAAGCTTTTGGGAGGCATTTCACAGATGGACTATATCTAGGTTTTGACATGTCCAGCTGTGTGCAGGCTAGGTTTCTCTGGTCAGCAAAATTAACCGTCCCTTCATTGGCGAGTTTCTCCCCTGTGATTCACTTGGGCATGCAGGATATTGCAGTGGACTCCAGTGCAGCCCCCTTCTGTGTTCATATCACCATCAAGACGTCAAAGACAGATCCCTTCCGTAAGGGCTCCATTCATATTGGCTTTGGCAAGTACCCCCTAAATATTATTGCACCATTCACGCAGTGCTGGCTTACATGGCCATGCAGGGCGATAGGCCTGGCCCTCTGTTTCTATGTCAAAACGGGCAACCTCTCTCCCATTCCATGCTCACCAATTGGCTCCGGCAAATTATGGCCTCTAGCCCCAGCTTCTGCATTGGTGCAGCCACAGTAGCAGCCCACAACGGTATTCCAGATCATCTCATCCAGGAGTTGGGCCAATGGAAGAGCAATGCTCATCAGTGTTATATTAGGACTCTGTCTGAAGCGTTAGCTTCTCTCTCCAAGAAGCTCGCATGATCGGCTTCTGCCTGCCCAGTTGGTACTCCTAGCCTACTGTCAGCTGTCTGCTCATGCCTTTGCTTTCAGGTTGGGGTCAGAGCTAAAGTCATAGCTGTTTAATGTCCACATTGTGATGCTTGGGGAAGTTTGGAGGTTCCATGTCGCCCTGCATTCAGGGATCTCCGGTCTCCAAGCCAGGGAGAAAATAAAGTTCCCGCTTGCAAAATTGCCATGGATACCTCCCTGCTGGGCCTGGATGACCTCAGGCGCTTACCCCCTAACTTTTAAGGGAGCTTCTCCAAATTTCGGAAGGTCAAATTTACGGAATTTTGAAACATGAACTGCTTCTTAAAGTCTGTGTCACACGAGATCTACAACCCCAAAAATATGAAATTACCGTCCAGATGAAAAGGATGCTTAACTAACTAGTCAGTGTTTCAAGGGCGTTTATGTTTAAAACATGTTTAAAGTTGTTTGAAACATGTTTGAAAGGTTGCTGTTTGGATGGAGTTTGAAACTCTGTAGGAGGTATTTATCAGTGGTCGAAACACAATCCACAGGTTCTGTTCACACTGAATTCAGGATAAAAAATTGATTTTAATGTATTGTGCTTTACAAACAGTAACAATTTGGCTGACAATAATAATTATTGGTATCAAACATACAGAAGCAACCTTCAAACTAGACTACAAATAATGACATAACGAAACAAATAAAACTGCAAATGAGTAATAAATGTAAATTAATCCCATCCAAAAATCTAACCTAATTTTCTCTCTCATTACATGGTAAATTGAGAATTATTAAGCTTTATCACAAGGAATTAGTTTGTCTGAAGCACTCAAAGGTAACCGGAAAACTTGATCTCCTAATTAATCTT